>JAFVLL020022850.1:0-18685 GCA_021397915.2 Tor tambroides | reverse complement strand
ATGGTTGTGGAAGCTTCAGTTTCTGTTGACAGTACTATTGTTGTTGAAGCAGCATTTGTTGCTGTTGAAGGTGCAGTTGTACTTGGTGAGGATATAAGAGTGGTTGTGGGGGTCACCTCTATGGTTGTAGAAGCTTCGGTTTCTGTTGATGGTGCTGTTGTTGTTGAAGCAGCATTTGTTGCTGTTGAAGGTGCAGTTGTACTTGGTGAGGATATGAGTGTGGTTGTGGGGGTCACCTCTATGGTTGTGGAAGCTTCAGTTTCTGTTGATGGTGCTGTTGTTGTTGTACTTGGTGAGGATATGAGGGTGGTTTTGGGGGTCACCTCTATGGTTGTGGAAGCTTCAGTTTCTGTTGACAGTACTATTGTTGTTGAAGCAGCATTTGTTGCTGTTGAAGGTGCAGTTGTACTTGGTGAGGATATGAGAGTGGTTGTGGGGGTCACCTCTAAGGTTGTGGAAGCTTCAGTTTCTGTTGACGGTGCTGTTGTTGTTGAAGCAGCATTTGTTGCTGTTGAAGGTGCAGTTGTACTTGGTGAGGATATGAGTGTGGTTGTGGGGATCACCTCTATGGTTTTGAAAGCTTCAGTTTCTGTTGACGGTGCTGCTGTTGTTGTTGAAGCAGCATTTGTTACCGTTGAAGGTGCAGTTGTACTTGGTGAGGATATGAGGGTGATTGTGGGGGTCACCTCTATGGTTGTGGAAGCTTCAGTTTTTGTTGATGGTGCTGTTGTTGTTGTTGTACTTGGTGAGGATATGAGGGTGGTTGTGGGAGTCACCTCTATGGTTGTGAAAGCTTCAGTTTCTGTTGACGGTGATGTTGTTGAAGCAGAATTTGTTGCTGTTGAAGGTGTAGTTGTGCTTGGTGAGGGTATGATGGCGGTTGTGGGGGTCACCTCTATTGTTGTGGAAGCTTCAGTTTCTGTTGACAGTGCTATTGTTGTTGAAGCAGCATTTGTTGCTGTTGAAGGTGCAGTTGTATTTGGTGAGGATATGAGGGTGGTTGTGGGAGTCACCTCTATGGTTGTGGAAGCTTCAGTTTCTGTTGACGGTGCAATTGTTTTTGAAGCAGCATTTGTTGCTGTTGAAGATGCAGTTGTACTTGGTGAGGATATGAGTGTGGTTGTGGGGGTCACCTCTATGGTTGTGGGAGCTTCAGTTTCTGTTGACGGTGCTGTTGTTGTTGAAGCAGCATTTGTTGCTGTTGAAGGTGCATTTGTACTTGGTGAGGATATGAGGGTGGTTGTGGAGGTCACCTCTATGGTTGTAGAAGCTTCAGTTTCTGTTGACGGTGCTGTTGTTGTTGAAGCAGTATTTGTTGCTGTTGAAGGTGCAGTTGTACTTGGTGAGGATATGAGTGTGGTTGTGGGGGTCACCTCTATGGTTGTGGAAGCTTCATTTTCTGTTGATGGTGGTGATGTTGTTGTTGTTGTACCAGGTGAGGATATGAGGGTAGTTGAAGGGGTCACCTCTATGGTTGTGGAAGCTTCAGTTTCTGTTGACAGTGCAATTGTTGTTGAAGCAGCATTTGTTGCTGTTGAAGATGCAGTTGTACTTGGTGAGGATATGAGAGTGGTTGTGAGGGTCATCTCTATGGTTGTGGGAGCTTCAGTTTCTGTTGACGGTGCTGTTGTTGTTGAATAAGCATTTGTTGCTTTTGAAGGTGCATTTGTACTTGGTGAGGATATGAGGGTGGTTGTGGAGGTCACCTCTAAGGTTGTGGAAGCTTCAGTTTCTGTTGACGGTGCTATTGTTGTTGAATCAGCATTTGTTGATGTTGAAGGTACAGTTGTACTTGGTGAGGATATGTGTGTGGTTGTTGAGATCACATCTATGGTTGTGGAAGCTCCAGTTTTTGTTGTTAATGAAGATGACATTGCTGTTTGACCTGTAGCTGTTGTTGAAGGTGCATTTTCTGTAGAAGCCTCAGTTGTAGATGTAATTGATGTTGAATCAGTAGTCGTAGGAGATGTAGTTGTGAAAGTCACAGCTATGCATTTATTTTGTTTGGGAGACATAGCTGTGGTAATAGATGCTTTAGTTCTTATTATACAAACTTCACTGGCTGTTGAAACTGCTATTGTTGGTGTTATGGAGGATGTACCTCCACAAACAATGCACCATACATATACTGTCAAGAGAAAAAAAAACATATTTCATTACTGTATTAACTTTTGACTGTTTAAAATTCAAATTAGACTATTATTAAATTCAATGAATTTATGAATAGCATTTTATTATATGTCACATATTTATTTAACAATTTCTCAACACAAAATATTGAGAATAAGAGTATACGTACATATGGTGAGGAATACGGTCCATTTGGCCTCATATTTTGAAATGAAACACCACCTAAAATAGAAGATAAATTATTTATATTATGTCTTTAATAAATTACAAAACATTCATGTATTCACGCTACTGAAAGCAACTTCTAAATCATTGTGTTTATTAAATAAAAACTGTAATTGTATTGTATTTCCAGACGACTGTGAATTCCTTCGTAACTTTCTTTTGGCATGAATTTGCAGTTTTATCAGCTCTAATCAATGCTCATGAAACATCTGATGTTTGTTCATGGTTTTGCTATGACTGCCACATGCTAATGCCTGCGAAGTCCACAACACCATAGCGTAGTGGTTCCCAATCCTGGTCCTGGAGAATCCCCAACACTGCATGTTTTTGATGTCTCTCTTATCTAACACACATTTGAGGTCTTGGAGTTTTTACTAATGAACTGATGAGTTCAATCAGGTGTGTTTGATTAGGGAGACAGTTAAAATATGCAGTGTTGGAGATTCTCCAGGACCAGGATTGGGAAACACTGCCATAGGGTATCCCATTTGTCATTTTAGATTTCAAAAGTCTGCTCATGAGCACCCCCTAGTGATTCAATACGTAGCCTCAGTGCACACCATACTTTTGCCATCTATCCAGTGTACTACCAAATAGTCTATACAAAATTAGGTCACCAATGTATGAATGTGATGTCACCAGTAATTATAAATAATTACTGATTTAGTTATCATCTATTAAAGCTCAAAATGGGTTCAACATAATTCCAAATATAATAACTGGGTTCCTTCAATCTGTGAGATGGAATTATAATTGAATCTAATTGGCCTCAACTCTATCTATCTATCTATCTATCTATCTATCTATCTATCTATCTATCTATTTCCGAGCGCATCACAGCACAGAGACAGCACTCATTAAGATAATAAATGATATTCGCTTTAATTCTGATTCTGGCAAAATATCAGTGCTGGTACTACTAGATCTTAGTGCTGCATTTGACACTGTCGATCATAACATACTTCTAGGGAGACTGGAAAACTGGGTCGGGCTTTCTGGGATGGCACTCAAATGGTTCAGGTCATACTTAGAAGGGAGAGGTTATTATGTGAGTATAGGAGAGCATAAGTCTGAGTGGACGTCCATGACATGCAGAGTTCCACAAGGCTCAATTCTTGCACCACTCCTGTTTTGCCTGTATATGCTCCCACTAAGTCAAATAATGAGAAAGAACCAAATTGTCCATCACAGCTATGCTGATGATACCCAGATTTACCTAGCCTTATCTCCAAATGATTATAGCCCCATTGACTCCCTCCACCAATGCATTGATGAAATTATCAGTTGGAGTGCCAGAACTTTCTTCAGTTAAACAAGGAGAAAACTGAAGTCATTGCATTTGGAAACAAAGACGAATTTCTCAAGGTGAATGCATACCTTGACTCTAGGGGTCAAACAACTAAAAATCAAGTCAAGAATCTAGGTGTGATTCTGGAGACAGACCTTAGTTTCAGTAGTCATGTCAAAGCAGTAACAAAATCAGAGTAATATCATCTCAAAAACATTGCAAGAATTAGATGTTTTGTTTCCAGTCAAGACTTGGAGAAACTTGTTCATGCCTTTATCACAAGCAGGGTGGTTTATTGTAATGGTCTCCTCACCGGCCTTCCAAAGAAAACCATTAGACAGCTGCAGCTCATCCAAAATGCTGCTGCCAGGATTCTGACTAGAACCAGAAAATCTGAGCATATTACACCAGTCCTCAGGTCCTTACGCTGGCTTCCAGCTACATTTAAGATTGATTTTAAAGTACTTTTACTCGTTTATAAATCGCTCAATGGCATAGGACCCAAAGACATTGCAGATATGCTTACTGAATATAAACCTACCCGACCACTCAGATCATTAGGATTGAGTCAGTTAGAAATACCAAGGGTTCACACAAAACAAGGGGAGTCCGCTTTTAGCTATTATGCCGCCCGCAGTTGGAACCAGCTTCCAGAAGAGATCAGATGTGCTAAAACATTAGCCACATTTAAATCCAGACTCAAAACTCATCTGTTTAGCTGTGCATTTGTTGAATGAGCACTGTGCTATGTCCAAACTGACTGCACTGTATTCTATGTATAATCATTTTCTATTTCTGTTTTAAATTCATTTTAAATTCATTTTCTAAATCCATGTCATTATTATTTTTAATTCCTTGTTTTTATTGCTGTGATTATTATTTTTTTTTTACTTTTTTATTTATTTTATTTTTTTAATAACTTTTTTACTTCCTTTTATGTAAAGCACTTTGAATTACCACTGTGTATGAAATGTGCTATATAAATAAACTTGCCTTGCCTTGCCTTGCCTATCTATCTATCTGTCAGTCAGTCAGTCAGTCAGTCAGTCTGTCTGTCTGTCTGCCTGTCATTCTGTCATTCTCTCATTCTCTCTGTCATTCTACTTTTCATCAAACAAGGCTTTGTCAGGCCAACATTCTTGCTTTTTTAGATGAAAATGACAGAATTTTTAAAACCTTTAATTCAGTTTAATACTACTTCCTTGCTTGGTACCTCATTTGAAATTCAACTTTAAGAAAATTAATTGTAATTTAAAAAGCATTGGTAATTAAATTCTTAATTGCTTTAATTTGAAGTTAATACAAGTTGACAACAAATCACAAAAGCAGACACAGGGGCTATTTTAAACAACATTTTTACATAGTATAAATGTTGTTGTATTGAACATTATGTATTATTCAGTGCAATACAGTATTATATGCTGTATGATTTCAATCATTTAATATGTAATCATTCACCTACCTCCTTCTGCTGTTTAAAGTCATAACCATGTACACAAACGGTATTGCAAAGCTCTGTGCGATTTGTCTTCTTAGTTCAAAAGTAACAGACTGAAAAGAGCGATTTTGGGCGATACTATATCAAAGGTATGTTGACGTGTAGGGTGTGGTAAAAAAGTGTAGTTCTATGACCGAACCCTGTAGTACGCAATACAGAAGCATGATGGTATTATTCCCTATCCACAATGAAGGGTGTAAATACAATGCTGATTATTTCTAACATGAATGTCAAGAATTTTTGTCAGGATAATAAAAGGTGTTTTGGTGACAGCAATGTTCCTATTTTGATGTAAAATAAAATAAAGCATAAAGAGGGTAAACTAAAACTAGCCTTATAAAAGATTTAATGAAATAGATAGATAAGAAATAGAATAAATCTGATTTTATTTACTACATACATTACATATTCAAAGGTCATATCTAATTTAAATTAGCCCATAAACATTTCATTAAAAAAAATTGATAAATTGTTATTTTAACCAAGCTATATTGTCAGTAACATTATATAATGTACAGCTAAAATGATTTAATTACAATCTATTTATTATTAATATTTTTATTTGATTAGTAAATTCATGGCTATACTTGGCTCTTAAGATGTGAACTTTGTTAGACATTATTAGAGTACGTTTAACAAGAAAATACTATTTCTACTTACAAATTTCATGTTTAATTCAGCATTACTTGCTGTTTCTTTCTAATTGTTGGTGACATTTACTAGCATTTTTTGAGTGAAAATTGTTTCTACAGCAAATGCGTTGTCATTGTATGCTATCACTGGACCTGGCATCCCTCCCCACCTCTCTGCCAACTGACAAATTTCTCTGCCCAAACTTATCTTCTTGAAATCTCAGAATTGGAAGTAGAGAGGAAGTGATATTTGGTGACATGATAATCATCAAATGTGTAATGAAATCATTATTTTGACTATGATAATATGCTCTTCAGTCAAATTCCTTTATAGGCTAATGAGTAATAAATTAAATGTATTGGTTTAATAATTGTTGCACATAACCTATAAACTGATACTGAAACAGCTGCACAGCAAAATACTTAGCCACAATCTAATCTCAGTATTCTTTCTTATAATAATAGATTTAGGGTGTGAGCCTCAATGTCACAAAATCTCTTTGATGCATGTGCAAGAACAATGTCTATCACATTAAAAATGTGATTGCTCTCATGTTTTGTGGTTATACTGGTATAGGGTGTGTCTTGGAATGTTCAGCAACGCACAAACTTACAACAATACACAGCAACTTACGTAGACAAACCTTTTGAGGTTATTCAGAATGAACAATCACTACAATCTTAATTTAGGCTATGCAGCTTTTTCAACAATACAACAGCAAATCTCAACTTACTTGTAATTGCCAGTTGAATTACTATTAATTACTTATCTGTAATTTTAATCGTGACCATCTCAGTAAGCTAACTGTTCATACAGCGTCTTGTAACAAACCACCTACTGTATAAAACGTCTATAAAATGTAAAATAAACCCAGTAGTGTGAATTGAAATGTCAGTAAAAGCCAGTGTCAAATATAGAACTGCAGATTCGCAGTTTTATTTTGATGCGTGCTAATGTTTAATACATCCCGCATAACTAATTATTACATAAATATATGTGTGTTTTTTTTGTTTTTGTTTTTTTTTTATTGGTAGGCTGTTTGCCGTGACGGCAATGCGTAGGCTAAAGGCAGACACACCCATCCCTGTGATGCCTTATCTCGTGCAAGTTTTGAATTGAGTTTGAATTGACATTACATTACTGACGTCCAAAATAACACTTATTTTGTCACAGGACATATGTCCAGAAAATGAACTGCTTTCGAATAGGAAATGTTTTTATAAGCTTGGTGTGCTGTATCTTTCACATTTTCAAAGGCTCAGACATATAGGCTATAATATAAAACACAAACAACTAGCCATATACAATATTACTTAATTAAGAACGTGGGGAAAATCCTGAGTAAATGTGTAGCCTAGATTTTATTTGTTAACTGTAGACTACAGGATAATGCAGCATGAAAATGAACAGTAATTCTTGTGCAACATCTCAATCATTTTGTCCAATCTAAACATAAGCTACAAGTGTAAATCATTAAGTGTCAATTCATATACTTTTTACTTCTATATAAGGTGTTCATTCACTTTTTTCACTGCTCATTCACTGTTTGTGCATATGCAGACTAATCATGCAGTTCAAATGTTTGTACTATTTAATATTCACACTATTCCATTTAACAATTATGGTCTAATAACACCTGAAAAAATAATAATGACATAAAATAAGATCATTTACCTATGACATAAAATTCCAAAACTTTGCTTAGCTCTCACATAAGAGGGTGTGGACTGCACTGGGTAGAAATATCTCACTTGGGATGGGCCTAGTGTGAAGAAATAGCTGCTAGTTCAGTCCTAAGTTTTAGATCACAATGCTGTAAATTTTATTTATTTATTTTACTAAATTTTCTAACTGTTTATTAATTAGTGTTATAAGTAATATCATATTATTTAAATCATAAATAAAAGTATAATAAAGTGATTGACTCAAAAACTAAATGATGACGCAGCACCTATTGAGTGAAGACTGATTGAGTGATGTTTTTTTTGTTGTTTTTTTTTGTTTTTTGTTTTTTCTTTTTTAAATTCTGAAGAAATGAAACAAGCTTTTGTGGTTTTGGCATTGAGTGCTATGAATGCTGAATAATGCTGGAGAGCAGGTGAAGAACAGGCTATGAATCAACAGTGAATTGCCATAGATCAACATTAGTTACAAGCTGACAATGAGACTCACCTATATACATATATAAATAAAAAAAGAAACTGAGTAAACAGTGCCCACTTTGAAGAGACCATATAAAAAATGATGGGAAGTCCAGAGGTATTGCCTTATTGTGTCCAGCACTGTATGATATAGGCCCTAGAGTGTTTTGGTCGATGTGAGTTCAAGTCCCTGCTTCCCTTCATACCTCTCCTGTCACTTCCTCTAATTGCTTCTACTGTTCTACCATAATAAGTAAAAATATTTTAAAACTTTCTTTAAGCCTAATAAGAATTAAGGGTGTATACAGAAAAGACTGTATACACCCCAGAGCTTGAACTTCTCCCTCACTTATTGACTGGAAATTAGTTAAACCACCACGATTTGCCACTTAGCGTTGGCAATACCAAATATTCTATATATACTTTTGTGATAAACCGGTTTCATTTAAAAAAATAATCTTGTAATAAATTTTTTTACGTAATTTTTATTTCATAATAAAAAAACATTTTATTGTATGGTACATTTACAGACATTTCAGGATAGCAATATTATATACCTACAGTATATAAACAACATTAGGCCTATACCAACATGACAACAGAAACAAATGTTTACTTTTAGCAGAAACTTCCATAGGAATTTACTTTCAAATGATAGCATAATTTGTTAGAAACAAACAACAAAAACATTATTTTTATTAAAGGAAAGCAAATTATAAGCTATGTCTTTAGACAAAATACATATAATCTACAACAGATCTGAATTTTTGAGTTGTTTCACACTGAAAGAAAACAGAAACATTTCAACCTCACATTGATGAGCAGATAATAACATTCTTGAGCTGTTTCATAATTCCAAGAAAACTAAGAACAGACCTGAGTTCTCATGGAAACTAGTGCTATGTAATATTCATTTCCTGTGAAACACAGTTCCAGCGAGACAAACAAATGGAACTGAAGTATAAGTGCACGTTCCTCAAATTGCAACTTGTTTAATGGATTATTTTGAAAGTTAATCAAGTTTCAGTGTTAAACAATAACTGCAGCAGTTTCAAAACAGTGCATAGTTTGTGTAATATGATAAACAAAAATAATGATAAACTGTTTTGCCTGATTTATTACAGGCCTTTCTTACATTGATTACAGCAGTGCAAACAATGAGTGAATAACCTATGCTAGCCTAGGTTAAAACAGTTTTTACTCAGCATTTTTATTTCATTTGTGAGGCCTTACATTTTATTTGAATAGTCCAATTAGTTTAGCGTCATTTGGTGACAACAGTACCGCAATGTGTTGACAACAATGCCTAAAATAAACCTCAACAAATCTATCTGTGGCTTAATAAAATGTACATAAGCTAGCCTGGTGTAAGTATTCTGTGTCATTCTTACTTTCTTGTATAGCCAGTTTTTCTGTAGCTACAAACTTATGGAGGAAAATGTGTTCTTAATCTTGTAGTCATTATAATAATAATAACTGATTATACAGTGCATAAACCTTTAAAGCACTGTTCTGATGGCACACTCTTCTTGGACACAGGTCAGCAGCTGCTTCAAGAATATTATTTTGAAACTGGGATATAGGATATATGTCATCATCACCAATGTCATAATATAGCTTTGTTTTGCTTTTGCTTTTTCACATATATTCATTATCATGTAATGTTGCAATCTGTTTCAGATTGGATGTGAGAGCTTAAGTCACTGGTAGGTGATCACTGTGTGAACTGGACATACATGGAGGCTGTTCACATTGAGTGCCAAGGCCCTGATTTAATAATTATCTCAGGCACTCACTTCAAAATTTCAGTTTTCAAAATTTTCTAGTTGGTCTAAATGAATTTCTGTGAATTGAACTGTAGTGGCAGCAGTCTGTTAACATAGGTTCAATCAGAAACAATATGTTGAGCCAATAGAACAATTTAGTCTACCAAACAGTGTTGTTGGTGAAATTAAATTCTAAATTATAGTAGAAATTGTTTATTTCTTACTGTCCCAAAAGAAAAGAAAAAAAAATACATGGGTGAAGTCAGCAAAAGTGGGACAAATAAGCTCTTGATGTTGTGCTCCTTTAAAAAAAAATATGCTAAGAATGGGTGGTCTTGAAATGCTTTAATAACAGTTCTACTTAATTTGAATATCAACATTTGATTAGTCAAATGTAAATCATATGGGCGTGGTTACCACTCAAATACTGAAAGGTCTGAAAAAGTACGTTAAGTGCACTTACATAGTTTAAGTCTATTAAAACTGAAATTATTATTAAAATTAAAAAAAAAAAAAAAAAAAAAAAACTAACATGAATGAAAGTTCCCGTGCATCATATTTGACAAGTAACAGAACACAAGTTGCTTATAAGCTCCGTGATATAAAGTATTTAATTTCGCTCGTGTCAGTGTTAAGCAGTTTAAAGATATATTTACATACCTCGAAATAAACCATAAAACAATCTATACCGATTGACAGTCTCATTGACCGATCTCAGACTAATTATATAATTAAGCCCCGAACGAGGAGAGGCTTCCAGCAGATAACGGTATGGGAAGCCAAACATGCCGAAAGTGGGACGAAACAGCGCGGTATTAAAGAGTTCGCGCCGCGCTGACCTGTCATAGGCGCGGCTCAATGGACCGAGCGGCGAGACCGACTCGACAGCGCAGGGAGGACGTGTTTGCTAGCGCCACCGAACTGACAGCGCGGCGCGATCTAACTAATCTCACCAGCGCAGCGCTGATCGGTTAACAGCGCAGCGCGAACATAAGAAGTTCGTGTTTTCCCTACATGTTAACATAATGAAGATCAGTAATAAATTATTATATTTCTTTTGCTTATTATCTTTCATATTACTACATTAACAGTAGTGTTAGCTACTTTGAAGCACGTATATTTTAGTAGCCACATGTTCAAAGCAGAAATGTCCATTGTCCTCTTAGAATTCAAATGTTTTATGGTTTCATTCATCAAGGCATATTTTAAGTAATTTTTACATTTAAGGATATTTGTGTAACTGTAGCATGATTATACTGAAAAAAGAGTAAAATTTACTGATACTTTTCTGCCAGGACATTATCCATTAATTTTACCTTACAGAAATACGGAAATTAACAATGGTTTTACTATAGTAAAAGTGCAGTAACCATGGATTGATTTTGACGGATTGATTGTCATTTGTTTAACCACAGTTTAACTATACTATGGTTAAAAGGTTAGTGTAATAAAAGCATAGTTAATTTTCATGTTTTCTGATAACCCTAAAACACAATGCAGTGCAAAATTCAAAATACATCATATTGAATTTACATACACTGTCCCCAATTGTTAAAGTTTTTTTTATTATTAATTAAATTGTATTTATTTATTTATTTATTTATTTAAAATGGAGTGTAGAGAAAAGCCTTACAAACGTAGCCATTATATAAAATTGCAATGTTAAAGTTAAATAGCATTACCTTGGACGTTCCCTGGTCTTTAGAGACAAAAAAAAAAAAAAAAAAATCCCCAATATATGATCCTGGACCACAAAAAGCATGGGTATGTTTGCAGCAATAGCCAACAATAGGCTACATTGTATGGGTCAAAATTATCATTTTTTTCTTTTACGCCAAAAATCATTAGGATATTAAGTAAAGATCATATTCCCTGAAGATATTTTGTAAATTTTCTAGCGTAAATAAATCAAAACTTAATTTTTGATTAGGCTAGCATGCATTGCTAAAAACTTCATTTGGACAACTTTAAAGGCGATTTTCTCAGTATTTTGATTTTTTTGCACCCTCAGATTCCAGATTTTCAGTTAGTTGTATCTCCAAATATTGTCCTATCATTACAAAGCTTATTTATTCAGCTTTCAGATGATGTATAAATCTCAATTAAAATTTTATTTTCATTTATTTAATTTATATTTTTGTTTTTATTTTACAGTTTTTGTACTGGGGCTATGAATATGAATGTACAAATAGATATCATGGCCCTGTCTGGGTTTATTTTTCATTAAAAACTAGCTGTACATTTATGACTGTTACTGGATTACGCTTATTACACTGCTACTGACCAAATCATGTGGACATTAAATATTGATTTGAGTTAAATTATTTATAATACTGATTTATATCCAAGGGCGGACTTAACCAATAGGCGAGGTAAGCGGAGCCCCGGGGAATCAGGAGGCCCCGTCTGATATTCGCGAAACATACTTGGCAAATGCACCAGTATGTATTTGTGTTATGGAGAGCGTCAAATGTTCACTCACCAGAGTCACCACTCAAAACGGCGAGTTTTTGTCAGGTGCGGAGTTCTGCAAGCTTGTGAATCCTCTCATTATAACAGCGTGTAGATGTAAATAAGAGATTCATTGTGCAGAGAGCTTATTAACGGAACGTCGTGAGATCGCGATGAACTGAAGTGAGAGACAACTTTTTGTGATTATAGACGGAGTGCTGTTTGCGCGCATTCTAAGCTGTTTTGACTGTCTCAGAACAGGTATATTCACCTCAGTAAAGAAATTATTGTGTTTCAAGTCATAATTTTATTTGTCTTGATGTTTCAAAATGACTCTCTTGTGTGCTTTTCCTTGGCGCGTCAGCGCAAATGCAAATGAACTATAAACTAAAAACGCGTATAAATGCTTGAATGCAATGACTGGAGATTTTCGCTTAATTAGATTACATTTTCGATTTGTTTCTCGGCAAACCCTATCGTATGCCTTAAGAAAACTTGGAATACGGAACGAGTTGCATGGGATAATTTTTTATGACATTTTAATCATTTTTGTAAAAAGATTGAAGAAGTTTACAGTTCATTAAATGGACAAGTGCAAGCATTTTTTTATATAATGTCTTATTTTGTGATCCGAAAAAAATAAGGTAGCTTAATAGAATAGCATCAGGTTGACTTATAATTTAGGCTACTTAAATTGTGAAGGGGTAATAGTTATAATAAATAATAGTTTTATAGCTATAATAAGAAAGAGCTAGCGAGCAAAATAAGGGTTGCGCGTAAAAGAGCATATAGTTATTGTGTTGGGGCCCCGTACCTGAAATTTGCTTAGGGCCCCCAAATCACTAAGTCATATCAAATCACTAAGTCCAATGACTGTTTATATCCATATATATAATAGGCTACTGATTTTTATCCATGAGCCGCAAGAGAACGCCAACTGCCTTTGTGTGAAACAAGAGTGAGTCCTTGGTGTGATAGGAAGTACATGAAAGTAGCGCCATCATTAGGAAACATATACATATTTGACCGCTGATAGCCTGGATTGGCTGTTTCAAGAAGCATTCCAAAGCCTATTCTTATTTCTTCTTTTGTTTTGACTAAAATTAAAATAATAATAACAATAATAATAATCTCTTGAATTTGACAAGATTTAAGTAATTCAATTATTGTTAAATATATTTAAATATAACCACAAAACTTAAAAATGCATATTTAAATGTATAGCCTATGTGAAATGAACCCAGGGACCAAAACAAATCGAATACATCATATAAGAAATACAAATAATTATTTTATTAAATATTAATTGGAGGTATGAGAATACAAATTTAAATCAGTTCATCCTTCCCATACCATTACATGAATGGCTAAAGTGATGCGTATTGTCTTGTGTATTCTGGTGGTATGCGAATCATTTGGTGACAATGTCATCTAGTTTTAGGTCAGATTCAGAAGGAGCTCATAGGTCAAGAGAATGTCAAGGTGCTGTATGTAGGATTGTCGCCTAGCGGTTGAACTAGGTATTGCAGTCCAAATTCAAAATATTGGAGAGGGGTTTTTTTCACTCCGCCCCTCCTACTCAGACTTCACGGACGCAGGTTCCCAGATTAACTACACCAACAGGAACAAGCGCACATGACGATGAATGACATGAAATATGCTGTGTTTTCCTCCAACTGGCAACCCGGGGTGCCGAAATACAATTGGGTAAACTGACAGTGGGTGGGTTTCACAAACCAAAACAGAGACCGACATGCCAGCCTGGAACGCACATTTTCAAAGCAGAATAACTGACTGTAGCATTGTTTTTCAGATAAACAAGTATGTTAACTTAGCATGTTTCTTAAATATCTGCAAACATATGGTATTTTTATGCTTTAGTAGAGTCAAAAACTTGCATACAACACCTTTATTAGCCCATGATTAACCTAAACTGAAAATTCTGCCATCACTCATTCACCCTCATGTTCCAAACCTGGGGGGTGGGGGGTTACTTACAACATTCAAAATAAATAGAATTTATATATTTTTCAACATTGTAAGGTTTTTATTTAAATCATACAGTATGCATAGTGTTACACAGAGTTCTGTTAGATCATTGATAGTCATTTGGTTATATATACACATTTGGTCTTAAATGTATTAATATTGTTATTATTTAAAAAGATTAAATAGGCTGTTTGTGTGATGATTTTTTCTTTGAGTTACATGGAACTAAAGTGCATAAAGTGTGAATAAGTTTAACATTACCAACATTGCCCCTTAAAATGAAATGTGTAATATCAAATAAATTAATTATGTGGAAATCCAAAAATATTATAACATGTAAATATTGTAAACCTTACAGAAATAGTAAATACATTTTTCATCCATTAAACAGTACTGAAAATAAATTACATTAATCACAATTTAAGATCCTGTCTGTCCAGCAATACAGGTGCAAGAAAATAAATAGTGTATTACAAAAGCTCTAAGACAGCATAATCATTATGGAAAGTTAAATGTAAACTTTAAAGTACCACCATCACAATTTGGATTAGTAATAAAAGTAATTAGTCATTAGTGTTAGAAAATTTTCCTGATGTGTCTCGAGTTCTCTAGAAAAGGCTGTTTCGAGTAGTGTACTGTACATTGTATGACCGTCTTCTGGACCACCGTCTTCTTATTGCTGTACAGCAACCACAGAGCAAACACTGAGGACAGAGAGAGACTGGAATTAACCTTCATGATATTCATAGGTTTCGGGTAAATTGTTATTATCAAATGAATATCATATTCCTGTTATCACTAATCACTTCAGTTATAATATGCATATTTGTTATTAAATCTTTACGCAACTTACACAAAGGAGAATCCAGCAAGGTACAAGGATGATGGCAATAGCACAGGGGACAATGATGGCCACAACCCATGCTGCACTAGTGCTGTTATTTGTTATTGTAGAGCTCAGCACTGTGGAGTAAAAGGTGGTTCTTGTTGCAGCAGGTGTAGTTGTGGTAATAGTCTCTGTAGATGACAAGGTGTAAAATATTTAAGATGAAAAAAAAAATCTCAAATAATTTAAAAACTAATAATAGTAACATTTCTGTGCAGAAGAACGTACCATTATTAACCACAATAAGTGCATAGAGAAAGGAACTGGGTGTCTGGATGTCGCTTTCTGAGAAAACATAGTGTATATCAGCCTGAATAGTGGTGGAATTACCCCTGTGGAGAAATTAAAATGTACATTGATGCAAATGAACACTTCAAAAAGATCTCAATGTTCTACTTCCTTTACTTCTGATCTAACCACATTTAAACTAGATGTGTAAGAATCAATGGACATATCTGCTCTAATAAAAGTTTAAATCTTACGTGAAATTGGCATCTTTGAACACAAATGGAGTGGCAGTGGGCTCAGTTAGGATCTCATTCAGCTAAAAAGGTCAGCAATGAAAACAAATTAATTGTTATATCAATAGTTGAAGTTGATACAATTTGAGCTTAATAGTTAAGCTTAATCAAAAACAAAGCTTAATAAAAATAAGGGTATTTTAAATACAAATCATATCAGACTCACCAACTTATTTATAGAGTTCTGGATTAATTTATATGTGGAATCCCTGAGTTCAAGTTTCTCAGACATGGTAACATTGTTGATTTCAAATCCAAAATTCAGGGCATATGACGTATCAGAAATTTCTTTAAAAAAATACATGAATTAATAGTAATAGTACATAGAGTATTAGCTGACACTGCATGCATGGATCTTTTTTTACCGAAATATGGAAATTTGTTTACTGGTGATTGAACAGAAAAGAGAAAGCTCACTTGTGTAAGTAACATTCGCAAAGCTCACAGGGGTATCCAAGCTTTGTGCCCTTAGTTCTCGTTTAGTTCTGAGACGTGCAGCCAACAGATTGGTAGCCAACTGTAATATTTTAGCTTCACTTGGTACAGGGCCCCGTGTGATAAATATGAGCCGAATGTAAATAATCACCCTCCCAATCCTGAAAAAAAAAGAAGGTAAATAAGAATAAGGGTGAGTGAGATAATGAATAAAATGGCTACCTTGTACACAACACAATTTATTCTTAAATTTTATACTTACACATTAGGTGTCTCTACAGGTTTCTGAGTTGTTTTAATCACTGTTGGGGCTGGAGTTGTTAGGCCTGTAGTGCAAAAAATATTTAAGGAGAAGAATAATGCATAAAAATAATATAGTATATTTAATAGTATATTTAAAACATGAAATAGTAGTTAATAGTGTTAAAGTGTCATATATTGAATTAATTAATCTCTATAATATGGAAAGAACACATACTATTATTAACTTTGAGAAGTTCTTGGAGAAAGCCACTAGGTGACTTTATGTCTTGTTGCCGGAAAATATAATCCATATTAGCAATGACCTCCATGGAATTTTTCCTGGGGGAATTTAAAACAGATTTTCTAAACTCACTTGAAACCACATTATTGCTCTGATTAGAGTATAAAACAAAAAGTCATTACGTACGTGAAATTGGCTTTGTTGAACTCAACAGAAGTGTCAGAGTCGCTTAGGATCTGGTTCAGCTAAAGAATTTATCAATAAACACAATTAATCATTTTATGATAATATTTTAAGGTTAATGTGTCTTTTACATCTCTTTCTAAAACAGTCTCAAACCAACCTTTCTTTTTATGGAGTTTTGAATGAATGTGTAGTTGCCATCCCTAAGTTCAAGTTTCACTGCCATGGATGGACTGTTGAGCTCAAATCCAAATTTGAGGGCATATGAATTATCAGCAATATCTTAATAAGAACATAGTATATAACACCAATTAGTTGAGTATACAGATAAGTGGTGAAATCTCATATTTATCCTCCTGCTCAAAGTGTGAGAGATATATCAACTAGCCAGTAATAATTAAACAGGGAGATATAAGGAGATGTAAACTTTATCTTTATTTGCAAAAATCATCATGCTCTATAAAAACATTAAACTTTTATATCAATTAAACCCTGTTACCAAATCTCTGCTATGTGCATCTTAGTTTACTTTTAAAAGTTATATTCACAGCAAGTAAATCTAAACAGAAGAGTACAACTCACTCTCATAGGTGACATTCACATAGCTCACAGGATCACTCAGGCTTTGTGCTGTGTCTTGTTTAGCTCTGAGACGTGGGGCCAGGAGTAAGTTGACCAAATCTTGAACATGACTCTCACTTGGTAGGGGACCCCGTGTGATAAAAATTAGCCGAATGTAAAAAAACACCCTACCAATCCTGAAAAAGAAAATTTAAATAAAAATCATCTACAGTACAGACAGGTAATATAAACAATCACCTTTTAATAAGACTGATTATTTTTCTTACAAAGTTGTAGTGTCTTTAGTGGTTTTAGATGTGTCTGGTGTTGCAAGGGTTGTTGTTATTAAGCCTGTAAAACAAAATTGATTACTCAATGAGAAACACATGGTAAATTATACAGTGAAAATGGCATGAACATACATATTGTTTTATTATATAATTAGAATTGACGTACCGCTCTGTAAATTAAGCTCCTTTAAGAAAATGGTGGGTTGATCTTTGTTGTTGAAGTCATATTCCATACTGCCCTCAATGTGGTTTTCTGTGGACCTAGAAGTAAATGTTTTGAAATGTTTAAAAAAGGTAAAAGAAGCAAAAATATGCCTGTATATTTAAAAGGATAGAATGAATAGAATTAATTGATTCTGAAATGGAAGTCTGTTTGAAATGGAATGGGTTTGATTGCTTTAATATACAAAAATGCTACAGTGAATTAACAATATGAATACACTAGTCAACATTTGAAGTGGATCAAAAAGGTTCATCAAAGTTGTCCTAAAACCTAAAACCAAAATGTGTTCTTTTCTTAGGACAACTTTGATTAACCGTTTTGATCCACTTCAAATGTTGACTACTGTATACATATATATTAAAAAATGAAGTCATCTTACGTGAATTTGGAGGACTTGGCTTTAAAAACTTGACTGCCAGGTTCATTCAGAAGTGTGTTCAACTGCAGAGCAAAATCAAGACATATTTATCATAAATGTGAGAGATCTGCATTTAAACCAAACTTACATATATATATATATATATATATATATATATATACTAGTGGTGTCAAAATTAGCGCGTTAACGCATGCGATTAATATTTTCTGATTAACGCGTTAAAAATATTTAACGCAATTAACGCAGGGGCGGGGCTAGGGTTGGCCACCCCATTCGCAACTGCTGCCTCTGTCTCTTTTTTCTTGAAAAGGATTGCGTTTATTTAGATGCAGAACGTCTTTATGACCACATGAAACGGGAGACGTTTCAGACGCGCTCTAACTTCGCCTCCGAGCCAGGCGCGAGTCAAATGAGCGCGGAAAAGATACTGTGCTCGTAGCAGGCGCTCTTCAAATACATGCACAAAGGCATGAAGTTACCAAAAAGGCGATTAAAGCTGCCTTAACAGCGTGCATGCATGCAATATGTTATATATGCATCACATTTAAGAACATGTCTCTGAAATGGTTTTAAAAACTGTCCTGAGGCACCCCAGCACTGTC
>JAFVLL020022849.1:0-49829 GCA_021397915.2 Tor tambroides | reverse complement strand
TATTGACGGAGAACGCTCTTAGTGACCCCAGCATTTTTCCCCTTCGATTAGGTGTTATTCACTAGCATCTTTCACAGATTCTCAGAAAGCGGTAGGATGTTGGTATTGTGCAAAAACAGACGGCGGTCTCACTTCGTAATGGTGTTTCGGATCACGCTCTTATAGTTGCATAAGACCTAGATTCGTGTTTTGAAACATTTCTCAGAATAATGTAAAGAAAACACTCATCCCATTGGTAGAGTACCAGCAGAGCTGCATCTGATACAGTCTTGATGGATCACAGTATTTTGTTCTTAGTTGCTTGCTGCTATGTATTCATTTTAGTGAAGATTTTAACCTAAATCCTTTACAAAGCTATAGGTGGCATGAGTGCAACATGGTGAGTGCAATGGAAACTCAAAAAGAGCAAGGCTTGAAATTGATGGCAAAGAACAATCCTGAGATTGACTTATCTTTTGTTTTGTTTGTCTTGTTGATTTTGATGTCATTTCCACATGGTTGCTTTGATAAGATGCCCCCATTGGGATACTACTAATCATTAATAGAGATGGCTATATATACTTAGGGGTGCTGCAAGTTCAAGGGGCGAAGGGTTAGTGCCATGGATGAAACTTTTGGTACACGGGCTTATAAAATAAGTCTGATGCAAAGCAGATGGTAGACGATTGCGAGAACTGTTTTTAGTGAATTTTAAAGGATAATTCACCCTAAATTTAAAGTTCTGTCATCATTTCGCCCTGGTGTCATTCAAACCTGTAGGAATGTCTTCTGTGGAGCGTAAAAGCCAAATGGTTGTCAAGCTTCAAAAATGACCATAAAACTACTCCATATGACGACTATTCCTCATGCAAAGCTACCTTGTGTTTTTAGAAGACTTAGAATATAGTGCATAATTCATTTGGGCTACTTCTATAGCGCGTTTTTGCCCATCTTGAAATATGATAACCACTGTCATTGTGCTTTTGTTATGTGGGGAAGAGCAGCGCAAACATTCTTCAAAACATCATCTTTTGTGTTCCACTAAAGAAAGGCAAGTCATACAGGTTTGGAAGAACACGAGTGTGAATAAATTATGCCGGAAAGTTAAGTTTTGGGTGAAATATTCCTTCACCCAAAATAAGACAAAAATATCTTTGCAAATCCCCATTTTTTTTTTGCCTTCACTAAAGCCCTTAGGTCAACGGGGTTGACAGGAAGACGTCAGAGTGTCTCGTTCTCCTC
This sequence comes from Tor tambroides, assembly GCA_021397915.2. Lineage (NCBI taxonomy): Eukaryota > Metazoa > Chordata > Actinopteri > Cypriniformes > Cyprinidae > Tor > Tor tambroides. Next base: position 48,608 of record JAFVLL020022849.1, on the reverse strand, counting down.
ATGGGTTACATTGCTCTTATTTTCTCTGGTGCATTTGAAAATACTGTAGAGTAAAACCTACCGAGATTTTTGAAAACATGTAAATCTATCTAGCTGTATATTGCTGTTACTTTTGTTTACAAGCACACAATGTTATTTTTTCCTCGCCAGTATGTCTCATATTGGGAGGATGTGTAAAAAAAAAAAGAATCCGCACTAGTGTTTCTTTTATTTGAAATACTTTACACTAGTTGATAACCAGAGATAATTGAACTCATTTTCTCCCCCAGTCTCAACAGGGTCTCTCTTTTGTGGGAGTATTCATTTTCCACCTTTTCATCTTTCTTGTTTTTTTTAAGTCTTTGTTTTTGTTTTTTTCAGTTTTCAGATGTGAAAACATTTTTTGCACAGTCTTTTTGGTGAATGTTTACCTGTAATTGTGTTCCGTCGTTTGTTTATGTGTGTTCGTGTGGACGCATGCGCACGCTTGCACATGTCACTTCCTGTACATTTTGACCTATGTAAACCTGTACTGTAAATTTCTTGTCTAAACAAAAAAAGAAAAATCATGGTCACCTTCAAAAAACATGCTGTTGTTGCCTTGTCACACTATTTGTGACACTGATGTAATTTATTTTGCTTTTATTTCTCTTTTTACTTTGCCAAATTCATCAAATACGACATTTCCCCTCTCTCATTACATCTGTTTTATTGTGTTCACTTTGCAATGCCTTATTTAGCGGTTTATATATGGATGTTTGTTACATCTTTATGTTGGAAAATATATATATCAAAGTACTTGTGTACAGTGTCAACGTTTTGGGAAGACGTCTCGGTCATACTAGTTCAAATCTAGTTGTACAGATACTGGCTTCTTGTGCATTTTTGTGCAAAACTTCAAATCAGAAAACCATTGAAATAACATAATCAGGTCTCTTTCCTCTCTCAACTCATTCAATGCAGTATTGCAAAGCACAAAGTCGTCTTGACTTTCAAAAATGTCTCGTCGTTAGTCTAAAAGCTTACCTCAGATCTTTCTCTATTGTCCCTACACTGTTTTCTCAGTAACATCTGGTGAACAAAAACCCACAGACCTTGTCTAGACGTCTGGATGATTGTTATCCTTGCTTTTGTAACTCCTTCTAAAACAGAAAACTAAAAGCCTTCAAGATTTCAGGAGAAGCACAGCCAGTATATGTACCACTGGAGAGTTCAGACTGTTAGACTGAGGATGCTGCGTTGCTGGTTGTAAGCGTGTTGATTTTATAAATGTACTGTTTGATGGAAATGTACAGTTTGAAAACGCAACACTATTGTTGGAAAAACACTCCAGTTTAATTCAATTTGAATCACTGTGTTTGAAAAGAAAGTCTCCCTGGTGCACTATCTGGGCTCATTTGAAGATCAATGAGTATATATTCAATTCTGTGTCCTAGTAGCACTCCAATACCTATTTTTGTCTTGCTCCCTAGCTGAAACTCTTTGGTAGTTCATCCAAAAGTCTGATCAATTTCCATTTTTACCTGTATTTATTGTTTTACTGTCTCAGCGTTGTCTCCTTGTGTATTGCAACATGTACATAAACTTGCTGTCTCCAGGTTTTGGATGTTTTCCTATATGGGATGTCTACACTGATCCATTTTACTTTCCATAAAAGCTGAACTGTTCTAAAAAAACAGTAATGTTGACTGTATCTGTGTGTATAAATATGTCTCTGGATAGTTGCTCCCAGATACTCTTTGAGAGCCTTCCCAATGGACCCCTACCTCCATTTTTTTCATGGGTTGATCAAAGGGAGATGGATCATTGTAGTAGCTTTGCATAGTGCATTTCTGATGGGGAAATTGAGGAACTTGTGGTACCATATGCCAGAGTCATTTTGATCAGACTCTGTCAGCATTCAATATTTCCGATGCTTTCAAATATGCACGTCGTAGGAGACTGGATTTTGCTTTGCCACTTTCAGTCTTTGCATGTCAGGACCTGCTAAAAAGACCCAGTCACAACATATGAGTAAGAGCAACACCCCATACTTAAGAGAGTATGCAAGTCAGGCTACTATGGAGTGTTTCTTATAACAGCTGCTTAGCCAGACAGAATAAAATCCAGACTCAAGTGTTCATGGCACATTAGAGCATCATGTACCACACAGAACTGCGCTTGCGTCACTATTGAGCCTATGTTGGAGGTTCTGTTCCTCAAGATCTTGTAGAATAACATTGAATGAATTTGATACAACTAACAATGGTCAGTGTTCATGACAAGGAAGTACTGTAAATTCGTATGAAGCAAGTGCACTATATTGGGATGATTACACAAGATAAAAAGTGAACTTATACTCTTGGTATGAAATCTGCAGCAATGCTGAGAGTCGTGGGTGTTTTTATTATTATTATTTTTTTATTTTGGGATATTTTGTTTGTTTTTGTTCAAATAGCTCCTGTACACCGATGTGGACCAATCATATAACTCAAACCATGGTATGTGATCTTTTATTGTGCAATAAAAGATGACTTTCAAATTTCAAGTCAATGTCTTATGTTGATCAGTTAGTTGTTTGCCAAACAATGTTTAAATTGACAGGTTTTTAGTTCTAGTATCTTGTTTTTCTAGCTAATGACTGATATAAATTCTTGCACAAATCAGTGACTGAATTTAATTGAGCAAATAACGAATGCTTAAAAGTCATTAAAAGTATGGTATCTGTGGAGATTTATAATTAATTTTATAGTTTATAATTGCATATATATATATAACAAATACTATAATACGCAGTGATAATTGTAATTATTAAGTATAAAGGATAAACGTCAAGCGATACAAGATAAGCATAATATATAAAATGAGATGTAAAAAAAAACGCAACAAAACGAGACATTCTTGTAAAATTGCGTAGACGATTCTCATTAGTACATTTGTTTATTGTGTACGTTACAGATTACATCCCGGAGTAAAGAGTAAAACGGCCGACTTTAATTTAAAGCCGGAGCTTGTTATATTGTGTTTATATTCTTCATGTTTTATGTAACGGTTTGGTAAACACAGCGAGGAAGTCTTTTCCTCCACGCTTCCTCGCTGTTGTCTTTGTTGTTGTCATGACGCCATCTACTCCTGTTCGCCCATTGGCTGAGAGGAGCCCGTTTTCGCGCCATTCGTATGTCTCGGCATTGTGGGATAGCATCAGGAGGTCAGCGGCGCTACGGTTTAACTCTGTGTATTACCCAAACACTTTTCTTCTACATTTACGGATTTTAACGGATTCCAGCAATGCGTGGAGATGAACCGGATACGGAGTCCGTTAGATCAGCCGATGGTTCGATTCGGAGCAATCTCGAGGCGCTTTGTCAGGAGCTCAATATGGACGAAGAGACGGCAGGAGAAGCGCTTCAGAACTTCAGCTGCATCTGGAACACTTACACGCTAGAGGTTCGGCTTTAATTCACATTCAAACAACGACCAAATGACAGGAACAGCTGAGGCCTTCTGCCCTGCCTTCAGCTCATCAGTGTGTGCAGACAGAAAGATAGTCAAAATAACCAGTACTAGTTAGTAAATATCTCTTTACTAGTCCTTAACAAAGAGGCAGCAACAAGTCTGGCATTCACACTGATATTCTCTGAAACACCATGGTATGCGAATAATATGAATACCAGTATACTACCATAGTTGTACCAAGGTATTATGTTACAGTGATTTCAAAGTGATACCACGTACAGTATCCAGAGATCGTTAAAGTATTGCCATTTTAAAACGCATTTTTGTTAGTGTTCTGCTTCAGAAATGACTGAGGATTCCCTGATATGTCACATGACAATCACAAATAGAAGATGAGGAAGTCATTTAATTTGAATGCTGGGAAAGATCCTTTTTTTTTCTTCTTCTTATTGGCTGCTAAATGTTAGATCTGTCGGACTTTTGTAGATTATAGATATTAGTGGTGTTCATTTTATTCAAGCTTAGCCTTGTAAAAGCTGACATGAAATAATGGTCACAAAATCAATTTTTTTTTAAATGTCAGATTATTGAACTTTTAAAAAAAGAAAATATAAGAAAAGTTTATGCATGTGTGTTTATGTTTTGTATCATATTTGATACATCAGATGTCCATGGCTCTTATAGTATGATATAGGAGAATATGGAGCTCATACTCAAGGAGGAAAAAAAAAAAGGCCCAAACTCAGCCAAAGATAAATACATAATTAAAAACATGCAATTTGTTGCAGTTTCTGATATTTATATGGCCAAAAAGTAAGATAAAATTCTGATATCTTGTAATGTAAGTCAGTGAGATCATTATAACAGAATTAGAGATATTTACATAAAATGTGTGTAAATATCAGTTGTCATTCTGTATCTCTTAAGATGATATTTAAATGCTTAATATTGTGATCAAAGCTTTGTAGTTTTTATTGTGGGGAAAAGACAAATAATGCAATAGAGTAAGGGTTGATAAATCAAATAATAAAGTTTGTTTACTTCATAAAACATTTCACAGCAAAAATCAAATCTCTTTATTGTCACATTGAAATTCTTCTGTGCAAGTCTCTGTCACATGGTAATATAAACAACACAACGTATATACAATTGACAGTATACATAAATAATATACACATTCTGTATCGTACAACAGAAGGCATGTAGCAAGTTTTTCAGCAAGGTTCTGGTTATGTTGATAATTTAGAGGCCTTAGAAATGAATGTATCTTTAGGGTTAATTCAGCTGTGTGTGATGTGTTAATTTGTGTTTTGTGTTTGGTTGTCTCAGGGTGATGTCGTTCACTGGCTGGCCTGCTCTCTGTATGCTGCCTGTAGGAAGAGCTCCATCCCTACTGTAGGACGGGGTGTGATGGAGGGAAACGGCGTTTCCCTTACAAGGATCCTGCGCTCAGCAAAGCTCAGGTAAGGGTCTCAAACAGACATGGACAGATACCTGCCATCTTCTCCTGTAATTTCAGTTTATATAATGACAAAGTTTTAGTTTTAAAAAAGTAAGAAGAGCAATCATATGCTCAATGGCAAGAGCATTTATTTCATTTTCAATTCTAATGAATGGAGTGGTTTGTATTAAATTGTGAGTGTTGTTATGCTCTCTTTCCTCTAGTTTGATCCAGTTCTTCAGCAAGATGAAGAAATGGTCAGACATGTCGAACCTCTCTCAGGATTTCCGCAGCCGCGTAGGTCGACTGGAGCGCAATTTCGAAGTGTCGACAGTGATTTTTCGTAAATTTGAGCCAATATTTCTGGACATGTTTCAGAATCCTCAGGGTGAACCTCCCCGGCTGCCTAGAAGCCGCAAACACCGGTAAATCTGCCTGCCTTTTCTCGCCTTTCTTAGCTTTCTTTTGAAAAAGAAAATGGTAACACATACTTCTTTCTTTTGTAGGCGTCTTCCATGCCACATCAGTGACGTCTTTAAGTTCTGTTGGACTCTCTTTGTGTATACAAAAGGTAATAAGACTGAAAGAAGCCTTCCTTGTTTGAACTATAGACTAGGGCTGTGCAATTAATCGAATTCGATTATCATGCGCATCTTGCCAGTAAAGCCGGTTCCGTGATTAGCAGTAAATCACCATCACCTGTTTTCAGATGGAGCGGCATTTACTACACAGAGCTGTAGTTCACTGACAAGCTAGGCAATATCACGTTCATAATTGCAGACGAATCGCTTTCGATTTTGAATGCGATATTGCTAATCACGGAACCGGCTTTACTGACCAGATGCGCATGATAATCGAATTCGATTAATTGCACAGCCCTACTATAGACCGTCAGTATAGTTTAGATACAGCTACTTGCACAGTCTGCGTCATATGATACCATTAACTATGTAGAATAAATTTCACAGCCATAATGAATGAATAAATTGTGAAGGTTTACCACCAAACAAAACTAAATACGCTATGTTTTTAAAATGTTGGGGTTGGTAAGATTTTTAAAAGTTTTTGAAGAATTTTTAAATAATCACTCCAAGCTTTGAACAGTAGTGTATTTTTACGTATGTACATTAGGGCTGGGCGATATATATCGTTCGATATATCCATGCGCATTTCGTCAGTAAAGCCGGTTTTTTGATTAGCGGAAAATCTCCATCACCTGTTTTGAAATAGAGCGCCAGTTAATACACAGAGCCGTAGATCACTGACAAGCTACGCCAATTAATCACCCGCGAAAATGAACGCGGTATTGCGCAGCTTGTCAGTGATCTACGGCTCTGTGTATTAACTGGCGCTCTATTTCAAAACAGGTGATGGAGATTTTACGCTAATCAAAAAACCGGCTTTACTGACGAAATGCGCAAAATATCGAACGATATATATCGCCCAGCCCTAATGTACATCTCTAATTCTAAATGATTTGGCAAGAAGATTCTGGTTGACTTATCTTAAATGTTTTTAATGCTAAAGTAAACTCACGACACAATTTCTGCTTTATTTCAGGTAATTTCTGTATGATTGGAGATGACCTGGTCAACTCCTATCACCTCCTGCTCTGCTGTCTGGACCTGGTGTTTGGCAATGCCCTCATGTGTTCCAACAAGAAAGATCTCATCAATCAATACTTCAGAGGTAAAACTCCCTTCATCTCACTGTGAGAGAATGTTTCCTTGATTAATTGTTGATTTTCTGTTTACAAGTCATTATCCTCGAGAAGGCAGAGTTAGGGCTGCTCAATTAATCGAATTTCTAATCGCAATTACAATTATGGATGCCACAATTACGTAATCGTTCAAAAAGGCAATAATCGTTCAAATTTCACTTATGTTATTCTTAAGATGTGTTTTTTTCTCTTTCTACAGGTTATCTTAAGGGTGATTCCATTGTTTTAAATAATTATAGTTTTAATTTAACATTATAATACCATGCATATTTTTTATAATTTAACGAAGAAACCAATCCAATGAATAGTTGACATTTGACATCTTTATACTATAGAAAAGCAATAAGTTTTTCATTTAAATGTTTTCAGTTTGTTTATTTTCATATAAAAATATGACATGCAGTTGCTTCAAACAATGGTATAAACATCATTCGGTGTAAATTGTGTAATCGTAATTAATAATCGCAATTACAATTTCAAGTGAATAATCGACAATTATGATTTTTGTCATAATCGTGCAGCCCTAGTTACAAGTGAGTCCATTGATTGCATTAGAGGAGTTACTTGCAAGGTAGTGCACTTAGTTTTGAAATTCTGACTGAATATATGAAGTTGTACTTAATTTAAAACACTACAACTTAACTCCTCATTAATAACCCTATGAAATAGTTTGAGAAACAGGAACATGGGTCAGGCCACAGAACATCACGGTTATATCACAACAACACTGTTACAGTCTGCTTCATGTAATCAGCATTTAGGAGTACACTAACATACAGATGCTGCAATTTAGGACTGAAATATGAACTAAAAGCATATTTTATCATTGAAAATGGTCTTAAAAGATTCATTTATGATCAGATTAGTAGGCTGCTTTGTTGTAAATGCTTATAGTCTGTTTCTCACCTCTCTTTAGGACTGCCAAAGGATACAGAAAACTTAGAAGAAATGCCGTGTGTCATTGACAAGTTGTGTGAGCTGCATGATGGGTTGGTGGTGGAGGCCAAAGGCATAAAGGAGCACTACTTCAAACCCTACATAAAGACACTGTTTGAGAAAAGAGTGAGGAACGCTTACACAACCAATCTACACTGAAATAACATCATGATTGTTTACAGCCTGGTCATGCTTGCCATATTCTAAAAATATCCCCTTATTTTTCTCAGATATTAAAAGGTGATGTTGAGACTCTGACTGAATTACTGGATAGCCCAAATTTCCAAGACAACAAGTAAGCATATGCCATGAAATTTCTGTATACATTTTTTTTTGTTCTTTTTGGTATTTTTGTATTTAACTAAAAAAATGATAAAACATAAAATGAAATGCCTCATTTCAATAAGTACTTATGTACGAATATTGGGGGGTTTTTTTCAGTAAAGCCATAAACCGTGAGTATGAGGAATATGTTTTGACTGTGGGGGATTTTGATGAGCGAGTGTTTTTGGGGGCCGACGCAGACGAGGAGATCGGCACACCTCGCAAGGCCACCGCTGAGCCTCCGTCAGGTCAACTATCCGCCCGCATGCAGGTGGAGAACAACCTTCAACAGCACTTTGAGAAGGTGCTGAAGATTTTTTTCACTACTGCCACATTAGAGTAACGTATCATGCTGCTCATCAGTTTTAGTTGAAATGTCTATCTATATGAAATACTAAATATGTTAAAAGACATCTTTCAAAAGTATTCATATTTTATGTTCACCAAGGGCAAAATAAGCACTTGAAACAATAATATTGTAAAATATTATTCCAATTTGTTGACAACACTTGTTCAGCTTAATATATCTGCAGAACCCATAATACGTTTTTTCAGGATTCTTTGATGAATTTAATGTGAAAGTGAAAGTGACGCGACATGTGGCCAAGTATGGTTACCCATACTCGGAATTTGTGCTCTGCATTTAACCCATCCTAAGTGCACACACACAGCAGTGAACACACACACCGTGAACACACACCCGGAGCAGTGGGCAGCCATTTATGCTGCGGCACCCGGGGAGCAGTTAGGGGTTCGGTATCTCAAGGGCACCTCAGTCGTGGTGGTATATAGGTGGAAGAGAGTGCTGTACATTCACTCCCCCCACCTACAATTCCTGCCGGAGCTGAGACTCAGGTTACAAGTCTGTCTCTCTAACCATTAGGCCACGACTTCCCCACATGTCGCTGAATAAAAGAATTCTTTAAAAAAAAAAAAAAAGTCTTACTGACACCAAACTTTTGCCTCATCCTCCTCTGTTTTTGCATAGACCCGCTCCCTTGCTCCCTCTACGCCTCTAACGGGTCGGCGGTATCTGAAGGAGAAGGAGGTGCTGGTCACCCCCGTTTCCTCAGCTACCCAAAGTGTGAGTCGACTGCAGAGCATGGTGTCTGGCCTCAGAAATGCTCCAAGTGAAGCTCTGGTCCAAATCTTTAAGTAAGAATCAAACCACCCACAAATAGTTTGTTTAGGAAATTAGACATGATATGCATGTGCATCCAAGTGTGCATAACCCATCATGATGGCCCACAGGCTTCAGCCTGTTTTCATATAGAGCTGTGTTTTATTTTTTTTACCATGTTTTTATAGTTCCTGCTCTCGAAATCCCACTGAATCCATTCTGAACCGAGTGAAGATCATGGGAGAAAGGTTTAAACAGGCCTACACCAAACCCACAGATGACCTGCCAGGAGCACATATGGGTCAGATATGCTGCACATCTAAAAAAAAAAAAAAAAATATGTTTAATATAGGCAGCTGTTATGAAATCCTCATATTTCATCATGTAAGTAAGTGTTGGTTCTTGTGTGTAGATTTCGCAGAGAGTCGTCTGAAGCTGGCGGAGATCTTGTACTTTAAGATCCTGGAGAATATCATGACTCAAGAGATGAAGAGATTACAAGGGAAAGACATGGCGGTAAGTCAGTGTAACTGATGAATGCACTAGTAAAAGTCATTCGCCCTGATACCAAATAATGTGTATTTATCACCAAACAGAAAGATGAAAATGGATTTTTGCCAGATGTTATTTTTGTGCTTTATATCTACAGCTCTTACTTTCTGCTTTTTGTCTTACCTCTTCCTCTCTTCTCCTGATCTCTATCAGGTCCTTTTGGAGCAGGAGGTGCTCCATTGCTCCCTGTTGGTGTGCTGTCTGGAGGTGGTGCTTTTTGCGTACAGCTCCCAAAGAACTTTCCCCTGGATACTAGAAATCTTCCAGACCCCACCATTCTACTTTTACAAGGTACAGAACGGTGTACTATTGCATCATGCTGCAGTAGATACGCATGTCTATAGAAAAAACTATCACAACAAACAGTTAAGTCCTTCAAAGAAAACTGTTTATTTTGAAGTACTAAAGCAAATGCGTTTGTGTAGGTGATTGAGGTGTTCATCCGCTCTGAGGAGGGTTTGTCCCGAGACATGGTGAAGCATTTGAACAGTATAGAGGAGCAGGTGCTGGAAAGCAAAGCCTGGACCAGCGACTCGGCCCTGTGGACTGCACTCAATAACGCTAATAACAAAGTCCCCACTGTGGAAGAGGTACATACATACATGCATACATACATACATACATACACACACTCACAAACCACTTTGTAGGGTGAACAGGTTGTAAATTGCTCTATAAGGATTTAAATTATAGATGTAACCTGTTTTTATGTATTTCTTAGGTGAATTTTCCCAGTAATTTTGACACGGGCAACAATGCAGGTGGTCCTACTCACCTCCCGTTGGTGGCGCTATCCCCCATCATCCACCCTCGCATCAGGGAGGTCCGCACAGGCCTGGGCTCCAGTGCACGCAAAGGTACCACACATCTCAAAATGAGGCTGGACTCTATGAGACCCCTTGAATGTGTATAATATTAAAGGGGAGGGACATTACAGAGTATTTGTTTGGATAAAACTAATTAGGAATATATTTGGTCCATTTACCATTTAAAAATGCATATATTAATGCATATATGAAATATGACTATTTATTGATTTAGGTAACACTTTACAATAAGGTCTATTAGTTAGCATTATTTAATGCATTAAATAACAATGAGCGATATATTGTTACAGTATTTATCAATCTTTGTTAATGTTAATTAATAAAAGAACAATTGTTCATTGTTAGTTCATGTTAGCTCATGTCCATTAATTAATATTAACGGATACAACTTTGAACTTCAGTTGCGTATTAGTAAATGTTGAAATTAATATCAGCGGAGATTAATACGTTTTTTACAAGTATTTTTCATTGTTAGTTCATGTTAACTAATGTTAAGAAATGGAACCTATTGTAAAGTGTTACCTTTATTAAATTATTTGCAAGCATGCAGATGAATTCTCCATCTTCATGTTATTTTGCATCTTATTTTTACCCTTTCAGGCCTGATTTTTTTTTTTTTCAACTTGAGCCAAAAAAAAAAAAAAGACTGTGACTGAAGTAACACAAAAATACTTACATTTTAACCATATGAATGAACTAGAGTTTTGAAAAGAATATACTTACTGTAACAATGAGCAATGCAATAAAAATGTAGAAAAAGTTAAGATGGTAAGATGAAGTCTCAAACTTTTTTAATGTTTTTGTGAATCTATGTGTGTATATGTCTGTGTTTGAATATTGAATAAGATGTACGCATTAGGGATGGGTTATGATTTTTGAATATTAGATTAGTCGATTTATTCATAGAATAAATGCTTTCGGTGCTGATGTGGCGGTGACGCGTAAACCGAGGGTAGCGCTGCCAGTAACACACTTAAAATCTGTCAAAGACAACTGAAGAACACATTCTCAAGCACACTGTAGACTTGCAGCTAAAATGCCAAATAAGAGTTCTGTGAGGACCACAAATATCCCCGACTTTGTTAGAGGTGTGCTGAATCCGTACTGGGAAAGGCACGGAAAACGAATAACGTGATCTACGGAGCCACTAAAGGGACATATAGCCACATGCTAGCGTTAGCCTGTTACATTACAGTACATGCAATTTCACTTACCAGCAACAGAGTAAGGAGAGATGACTGATAGGACGATGGCGAATGATTTGCAGACCCTGAGCACCACTGACAAACATCTAATCTTGTAAAATGTGTGGTAAGTACTGCCGCTCCATAGTATAAACACGTGATCGCCGATCTCGAAAATAAAAGTAAAATGGTCGTGTGTGCGCATTCAAAAGCGTTTTCAATGCCCCGCATATTAATAACGGCTCACTGATGCCCGCAGTTAATATACAGTATAATTACCCGACGATATAATTGCGAGAGAAAGTATTGGAATATTTAAGCAGTTTAATTCCTTATGAGCAGTTGAATTATGCTAATCGACGGACTGCTATGTTAATAAGTGCTGTCATTCTGTTATGTCTATTATATTAATGTTTCAGCATGGCTTGAGTTAAGAGAGCCTATCTTTTAATAAATTAAACAGTTTGTTATCATACAGATTAAAAGCGTGAACGGTCTCTCTCTCTCTCTGTTTATGGGTGTGTAACATTAGCCTAATACTTGTGTGCATGCATGCGGAGAAGGGGTGCGATTTTCCAATAGTAATCGAATAATACCCAGCGATTATCGAATATTACTTTTGCTTGAAATGCCCATCCCTGGTACTCATATGGATAATATTTCTCTTCTTTCTGTCTTAGACGTCCCTCAGTCTCCCATCTCTCTCCATGACCGCTACAGCTCACCTGCAGCTGGCAGCGCTAAGAGACGCTTGTTTGGTGATGATCCTCCACTACAGTCCCCAGTGAAAAGAATCTCAGTCACTCCCATCAAAATCATTCCCAACACCACAGAAAACAACCAGAACACCACCGCCACAACGACTGTCCTCTCCATGGCCACCGTAAATGGCCAGCAGCTCACTATTCCACTGCCAGGTGCCACATTTGTCTGTTCCTCTTCTTGTTGTGACAAAAAATTTGACAAAAAGGCATTTCCAATTTTGTTGATGTGATGGTTCCTCATCTTTTAGTGGTAAAAAATGAGATGGGCGGCATCACAGTCATCCAACTTCAGGCCAGTGATATGAACCCCCTCACCGCTCAAGTCTTACTGACCGCCTCCCCCAGCCGACCCGCAGTTCCACCCGCCAGCTCCGAGACACAGCCACCGGCCATCAACAAACCCCGCCGCACAGGATCCCTCGCCCTCTTCTTCAGGAAGGTGAGGAATTTTTACATCTGCTTTTGAATGAATCTTTGTTAGCTGAAGTGCATATATGATGTTGCTTGTTCTTTTAGGTGTATCATTTAGCCAGCGTGCGTCTACGAGACCTGTGTCTGAAGCTGGATATCTCATCGGAGCTGCGAGGGAAGATCTGGACTTGTTTTGAGCATTCTCTGCTGCACCGCACTGACCTGATGAAGGACAGACACCTGGACCAGCTGCTGCTCTGTGCCGTCTACATTATATCAAAGGTACGTCTTTTGAAATGTGGAAAGAAGGGCTAATGCAACGTTGTTGTTCCAACTTACAGCAGTTGACTAAAACTAATGAACTATACTACTGTTGAAAGGTTTAGTGTCTACGATTTTTAAAAAAAATTTTTTTTTTTTGCATTTATTTATTTACGTTTATTCTTACTAAAAATACAGAAATATTGTGAAATATTATTACAGTTCAAAATAAGTGTGTTGTATCTTAATATATTTTAAAGTGTAATTTATTCATGTGATGCAAAGCTGAATTTTCAGCATCATTACTCCAGTCTTCAGTGTCACATGATGCTTCAGAAATCATTCTAAAATGCTGATTTGCTTCTAAAGAAACATTTCTTCTTATTATCGATGTTAAAAACAGTCCTTGCTGGATTAAAGTATTAACTTTAAAAATAAATCTTGACCCAAACTTTTGTTTGTGTATATTTCTGAAGAATTATCTCTGAGTGAAAAAAATCGTTAGATGAAAATATAACCTCAAGCATTTTCATTCACGTTTTCTTTTTTGATTTGCTTGCTGCTTCTGCAGATCACAAAGGAAGAGCACACTTTTCAGGACATCATGAAATGCTACCGAACCCAACCTCAGGCCAACAGTCATGTGAGTATCAATAGTCTTACGGGCCATTCACACAGAACACGTTTTTCCATTCCAATGCGCTACTTTTCCATTGTTTTTCTATGTAAACACGAGTTTGACGGACGTGCATGACCGTTACGCTCGCGTCTTTTGCAGCGCCTCGTGCATGAGTGCCGCGTTTTTAAGAAGAATTTCAACTTTTACACGCAGAGCCGCTCATCAATGTCAGTTACAAAGCAGTGGACCAATCAGAAGAACTCGGAGGCGGGGCAAGCGTTGAGAGCTTCTGTTTACGGTAGCAAGTTGGCATGACAACTGTTTTATTTGACGGCAACATGGCGGAGGAGGCGTTCTACGCTGCGCTTTTATTAAAACCATTCCTGATCGCTGCGTCTCGCGTTTTTAGACGCAAAGACGCGTTCTGTGTGAATGGCCCCTTTGTCTTTCCAAACATGCGACTAACTGCTACTTTTTTTTGTGCATGTGCTTAATGGAATTGCACATAAATGGTATGTGGTACACATATGAGGCTTTGGTGCATCGGCATCCACAACATCTTGTGTGTTTGTAGGTGTACCGCAGTGTTTTACTGGAGAGGCGCCCCAGAGAGCAGCAGACAGATGAGAACATGGAAGTGGATCCGCCAGCAGAGCAGTGTAAGGATAACGTCCTAAATGTTTCTTTATCCTTTTTTTCTAACGCACAAAGAAAATATACAAGTTTCTACAAAAATATTACACACTGTTTGTGTTTCTTGAGCAGCAAATCAGCGTATTAGAATGATTCCTGAAGGATCATGTGACACTGACTCTGTGAGACATTAATGATGCTGAAAAATCTGCTTTGCATCACAGGAATAAATTACTTTTTAAAATATATACAAATAGAAACTATATTCAGCCTTGGTGAGGAGAAGAGACTTCTTTCAAAAACATAATGTTACCAATCTCAAACTTTTGAATGGGGGTGTGTTTGTATACTTAGTTTTGAAAACCTTGTTTTTTTTTATTGAATTTAAAATATTTTTATTGTCTGTTCACAGCCAATGAGAGGACGGAACAGGCTAACATAACAGAGGCTGACAGCGAATCAGAGGAAAGAGGAGACCTCATCCAGTTTTATAACTCTGTTTACGTGCTAAAGATGAAATCATTCGCTCTCAAATATGCACATTCTACACTTGATAACAAGGTTGGTGTATTGCTTTGCTTCATTTGAAAATTGTCTTTTAATAACTTGATTTTTTTTTAAATTATATAATCATTTGGAAACAAGTTTTTAACACTTTCTCTCTCTGTTTCTCTATAAAGATGGAGGCTCCTCCATTATCTCCATTCCCGTCGGTTCGCGCTCAGCCTCTCTCTCCTCGCCGTGTATCTCAGAGACACTCCATCTTTGTCTCTCCTCATAAAAACGGCTCGAGTCTCACACCCAGTACTGCCTACACATACAAGTTCACTGGAAGCCCATCAAAGGTTAGTCAAACTACAGGATGTCACAAGCATCAACAGTAATAATGTTACATTAAAAATAGCATTGTAATGATTTATAATCCTCATCATGTCGCTGTGAATCTCTATGACTTTCTTTTGTGGATTTTATTAAATTAAAAATTAATTGAGTTTTCATGTCAGATTTTTTCCCACATTTTGAACACTCCTACTGACCTCCATAATATAAATTGAAAACTTTACAGTGGGTTTTTCTGGTTGTATTTGTGGATCTAAAAGCCTTCTGCTTCCTGTTTCTCTTCAGGAGCTGAGTGACATCAACCAGATGATCCGTCAGGGTGGAGTGTGCAAGAAGCGGGCGTTCACCATGGAAGGTGATGAGACCGAGTCTCCATCTAAATGCCTGCGGCAAGAGAATGACGACGTGCTGCTCAAACGCCTGCAGGATGTGGTCAGCGAGAGAGCGAGTCTCTGAGCTGTGGGGACTGCCAGTCTCCTTACAGACACAATATAAAACCAAAAACTCTTCCTATGTGCTGCTCAACGACTCCAGGATGTCGAGAGAGATGCGACAACAATCAGTCTCTTATCTGTTCAGAATTGGGCATATTAATTATGTCACCGAACAATAGCAAAGCCAAAAACCATCACGTGTTATGACTTTTTTTTTTTTACACACCAGGATTTCTGAATATCAGGGAGATCGGTATAAACTTGATCGATTTATACCAAATCAAAGAATCATGCGTCATGTTTTTCATGATGCTCATCATACTTTCATTATGAATCACTTCTTACGTTTTACAGAGATATTCTGTAGCTGTTGTTTTCTCAATCAAGTGTCATGTGACCATCTTTTTTGCAGTAGAATCTCCCAGTCGTTTATTTGCCCTCACATACTGTAGCAACACGAAAGGAAAATAATTTAATAATTTGATGTGTTAGTGATTTTTGTTTTATTTTAATCAAGTTATTTACTGGCACAATGTACTGGACAAATTTAGTCTTTTAATTTTTTTTTTGTGTGTGTGTGTTTTTGGCAAACCTGCCAAAGTTTTGCAACCATCCTGCAAATCCTCTTTGCAGCTTTATGTTCAGATGTGTGGTATCTACACCTCTCAATTAATCGTAATATTTCTCTTTAAAGTTTCATGTATATTTTCAAAACAGTGTTCTGTTTTCTGAAATGGTCATGTTTACAGAGCATTTAACATCTTAGATGTTAAATTTGGTGGATTTTTCCATCTTATGTGGTGTACAATAACTTTTTCAACATTGTTTTACAGTGATCCAGGTATAATTGCATTATTTGGTTCTACTCATGTTATTTTAGTGACATTTATTGGTCAATGGGGTGGAAGTGAAAAGGGTTTCTTTTAAATCATGTGACCAGTGCTATTGCTAGCTATATCTGTATTTCAGTATCGTCGGTTAATTTGGGATTGAAATTTTATTCTTGTACAAACATTATTTTATGATCCATTTATGTTCTTTTGCCTTCATCAACTCAATCTCTGATGTCCAACACTGTTGATCTCTTGCAGTTGGTGCTTTGTATTATAGCTCTGGAATATTTCTTTTGTTTATACAAGCTCCATATTTTAAGCTTAGAAATAAATCTTTGCAGTGTATGCTTTTTCAAAAAAACCTTTTGTACTATATATATATTTTTTTTTTTTTTTTTTTTTTTCAGTGACTAATTTAGCTTTGTGTTTAAGTGTTGGTTTGACCAATCAGCTGTTGGTCTGTTCTACAGTGAGTGCCTTAGCATGTACATAACAATAAAACTTTTATCAAATTTTACTTTTTTTCTTCTTCTTCTTTCTTTATTAGGACTTAACACTGCACTTGCACCAGAAGATAATATATGACCATTTTCAGGCTCATTTCTCCAGTTCTGATCTAAAAATGTAGGATATTTGTGTTACGGAGGACTCGGATCGAAGTGACGTTTATCTATTTATTGATCACTAAATGTCATCTCAACACGTTTATTGAATGGCTTTGGTCTTAATTTTGTTACTGAACTAAGTCTACTAGGTTGTAATTCAAAATCAATGTAAAAACCATAACTGTGTCCAAAATCTCTATTTATTTTACATAAAGTGCATTATGTACCATTAATTATATATGTAAAAAAAAAAATGTTTTGAAGTTTCGGAAGCATTGACGCTAGAGGGCTCCCGCGGCCAGCGAGTCTGAGCCAATCACAAAGTTCAGAACGAGTGACGCACATACGTCATGTACTTGCAGGCCTACGTGACGCGCGAGTACAGAATCAACTGATGTTGTATGTAAATGAACTCTTTACGTGATTTCTCAAGATTTCCACGCCGCGAAATGTATGAAGAAATGTCAGTAGAAAGAAACTGGACGGACACCGAGACGAGGGCGCTGCTGTACATCCGACAGGACGAAGAAATCAGTAGGCAAATCAGCGGAACAGTGCGCGATTCTCTTATTTACGCTGAAATATCAAGGCTTCTGCGGGCGCAAGGGATCCACAGAACCAAGCGGCAGGTCACCACCAAATTGAAAACACTCAAGCAGAAGTTCCTGAAAATACACGAGCATCACAAAAACAACGGCCACGGCAGGGTGTACTGGAATTACTATGATCTCTGCAAGTCCATCTGGGGCAGCAAGCGCCCCACAGACGCTTTAACACTTCATAATAACGTGAAACTCGAAGAGCCCCAAAGTACTTCCATAGAGGACGCGCGAAACGAAGGCAGATCCACGGACATCGAGGTGTCAGTCAGTCATGACGAGGAGACGGATGACATGACAGACGGTGAGTTGATGTGTAATATTAAAGTAGTGTGTCAAATGGAACGATAGTGTGCTACTTTATGGTCACATGATTTCGCTTGCATCTTTAATTGAGCGATAGATACTGCGCGCGCTATATACTGCATTTCGCGTAATGCAAATATAGTGTGTGAAGCAGTGCAGTGGTGTGCAATGATAAACATGTCAAACACTCTATATGCATTGATGTAAAATGATATAATTTGCAAGTTAATTTGGTTATTGTGTATGTATGCTAATACATTTGAATTACAACGAATAAGGGGAGGCTGTTTCAAATACAATATCAGCATTAAACTTACTACTGCATGCACTATACACTGTACACGTAGTGAACATTTTTTCTTAAAATAGTTGTAGTATGTAATGTTAGTAATGTAAACAGTATTTAGTATGCTACCTTTTGCCACACTACCTCATTTACATATTTAAATCCACAAGTAATGTGTTTAAAATTATTTTAAAATGAAAATTATTTAAAAACAAAAAAAAACATTTGTTTTGTTTGTTTGTTTACATTTAAAAAAATGTTTTCAGATTTCTTTTTGAATCTGTTTGAATGAATAATTAAAAAGATCTATTCAAAATCATTAATTTGCAAATCGGACATCATTGTTTTTGTTTATGCTTTGTAGCTTAAAATGAGACAATTGTTGCTTTAACTAGAGATGCACCGCGATTGCAATTTTCTTGGCCGATTCCGATTTCTGATTTTTTTGTAAGTGTGACCTGCCGATACCGATTTTTGCCAATTCCAATTTTCTGTCTAAAAACAACTATAATTGACAGCGTATACAAACAATTTTTAATTCAAAAAAATTATTTACATAATAAAAAATTATTAAACATTACAATTCCCCCAATCTGGACAAAGTTACAGATGTTCTCTCACTTAAACAACTCTCAAAATAAAGTGCTCTGTGACTAGAAAAGAGGTAGAAATAACAATTAAATGAAGAGTTGCTGTTGCTGTATATAACAAAACAGATGTCATTTCCCACTGTTTCTTAAATTGGCATTTTTTCACTAACCTTATTAAATGTGTCATCTTTCACATCAAATTCCTACATTGTTTCAATTAATTCAGTTAAAATAATAAGAAACTGTAGAGCTCGTTACCATTCAAATAAAATCTGTATTGGTAAACTCCATCTTTCCACTGCAGGAAACACAGAAGCTGCATCTGAAGTGGCATTAGCCCCCGGTTTCACAGACAAGGCTTAAGTCTAGTCCTAGACTAAAATGTAAATCTGAGCTGTTTCAACTGAAAGAAACTTGCACTGACTGATCTTAAAACATGTCAGTGAGTTTGTTTTGTCTTAAGATGCACACCAGTAATGCTTTTTTCTAAGACATGTTTATAAAAATTACTTAAATGTCCTAATTGAACTATGGCCTAATTCTGGTTTAGGCTAAGCCCTGTCTATGAAACCGGGCCTAGGTGTATTTACACAGACTGTTTGATGAAGCATTTACACTGCAAAATTTCAAATGCATAAAGAGTTTTATAAGATTAATTTTTTAAAAAATTTAAAGAAATGTTGGGAAAAATGCAAATGATAGTTTTAAATATGAAACCAAACCAGTAGGTGGCGGCAAATGACTATTTGAATGAGTGAGTCATTTAATCCTTCATTCAACAGATTCATTCAAACGGCTGATTCATTCAGAAACGAGGCAAGTGACGTCTTTATGAATGGGTTACTGAATTATTGACTCACTCGATTCGTTCAAAAACGAGTATTCATTCAGTAACGAAACACCGCTGTGTTGTTCGGAGATGCAAAACAGTTCTGCTGTGGCTTTGATTGGAGCTATTTTCATCAGCGAAATTAAGCAAAAACAGTCAATATTATGTCTAAAATGTAAGTCACTTAATTTTAACTTCTTGTTTATTGAACTACTATTGTATAAAATCACATTGCAATTGTGTTGAAACATTTTGGTCGTGTAATGTTGCGTACCTAAATCATATATTATAAATTTCATTTGTTTTGATTTCTGCATGAGTCTCTCTCACACACTCACTCAGGCTGCGCAAGCCTCATCTGGCACGACATAAATACATTATCATTCGCCGTAAGTGTGACGTCAAAACAGACCGGCTCGGAATCGGCAGACTGACCGGCCGGTCACCGGTCCAGGCCGGTCATGCAGAAAATCGGCTACTTCCAGTCCCTAGCTGGTCAATCGGTGCATCTCTAGCTTTAACTCAAAGTTCTGTAAACTGAGGTTCATGAGTTGATGAAACTTGTGTTTATTAAATCATAAAAATATCAAATTAAATATAAATAAATCATTAAAAATAAGTAAAACAGCAATTTTTTGTTAAAATTTTAACAATAAAAGTTTAAATATTTTATTTGTTTATCTGCATGTCATGTGACTATTAAATGTGTTTTGAAATATTATTGAATTGTTGAATTCCATTAAAATATGTTAGGTTAAAGTGGTTCGATTGACCAAAAAAAAAAAAAGGGAGGAATCCCTACTTTACCTGAAAATGAATGATGATGTGCATAATTGACTATTATGTGTTCATATTTTTAGTTGTTGCTCAACCTGTAAGGAAGAAGGCCAAAAAACATTCCATTACCGACTCTGTGAGAGATCAAGAACCTGTCCATGTGCAGAACCAGAGGGAGTATGAGGAACGCTTGCGAAGGGAAGCCAGAGAAGAGCAGAAGGAGGAAAGGGCGAGTCTTATGGCCATGTGGAAGGAGATGATGGAGTTTCAAGGGAACCTCTTAAAGGAGTTTATTCACCACCCATCTCTGCCTTCACATCCATCTTACCACAGACATGCTCTTCACAACCAAGGACGCTCTAGTTTTCCAAGCACTAGCTACATGGCACCGCACGACTCACCAGGGTATGAGCACAGACCTCTGATGATGACCCATTTTGTTTTCTAGTTCCACTCTAATCATTATAATGTAGTCAAATGTTATTTTAACATTATATTATTAAAAACTCCATTAGTATATAAATTTTGAAGTAGGTTTAATTTTATATTTAAAATAAATTTTCATTTTCATTTTATTGTATTTTTTAGGGAATTTATTTATTTATTTATTTATTTTTTTTTTTCATTTAGGTTTTTTTTTTTTTTTAATTTCAGGTTGAGACAAATTTTTATTTCTTGTTATTTCCATTTCATTTGCTAAGGCAACATGTCTCAATTTAATTTAATTTAATAAGTAATAGTAACATGAACACAATTGTGGACATTTTGCATTTTCCTTTTTTGATGTTTTTGTGTCGAAAACTTAGTGTAAAATTGATGCAGAATGGATTCAAACATTAAAAGATGTGTTAAAGAGATGTCCTACCCTCATGTCATTCCCGATCTGTATGCTGTTAAGGTCATTTATTTTATTTGTTTTGTAATTTTATTTCTTAATAATGAGCTTTGTTTTTAAAAATGACAACAAAGATGCAAATAACAAGCAATATAAGAAAGATATACAATATAAGAAAGATACATATGAAATACATTTTTGACTTACAATTTTCAAGTACATTAATTCTACTTAACAGTAGCATTTAAGTAAAAAACGGGAAAATCTAATGTAAAAATAAAACACTGACTAATTCATTCACTGTATGAATTAAATATACATTGATTCTTGTTAAAGCTACTAAAGTTATTCACTCAAGAGCAGTGAACTATTTTTCTTTTGTTTGCTTAACATTAAAGACACAAACAGTAGCAGGCATTACATTACATTCACTTAAGACATAATGGACTGTGTTTATGTGAATACCCCCTTAGATGGATATTTTGACATCATTTTGTGTGTATTTGATCATTTAAGCACAACAAGTCATGAAAAAGAACTGAATTCAGCGTATGTAAAATTTTTGCCAATCACCGTTTTGCTGATTAAACAATTTTGCCTTTTCACAGAGCTGAAACTGAGAATGAAAGTGCAATCTCACACGAGGAAGAGGAGGAGGAGGAGGAAGAGGAGAAATACGTTATTCCAGCTGAGATTGCACCCATGTTGGACTTTCGGCCTGTTAACCGTGGGAACGACAGCCAATCAAACACAGCAGAGACTGTTTCACCCCTGCCTACACAATCAGCAGGAAAGAGCGATCTGGAGATGTCTGTGCTACGCAGACAGGAAAGAGTCTTACAGCTTCAGGAAGAGTACTATTCACTCAAAATCAAGTGTCTGAAACACAAGATGGCCAAGGATCCATGACAGAACGCTAAAGAGGAGAGTTTTGCTCATTCAAGCTGTGAAAACTTGCTTTGCAAATGTAGATGTTCTCAGCTGGACTGTGGAAAATATCAATGTGTGTGTGTCTGTGCACCTTATATTCCTTGTAGTTCATATTACATATTTTGACCAGTAGATGGCAAGGTGGTTACTTTCTGGTGTCATTAGACATTTCCAAGAGAAATTAACAGGTAAGTCTAGGGTTTTCTTTAAATATATGAATATTTATAAACATTTGCTCATTTTTATGGCAGTTTACTAGCAGTTGTTGGTTTTTGGGACTTTTTTTTGACAAAATTCTCCCCATTTTCTCCACTAAACGTTACTGGTCTTATTATAAATGATTCATTAGCTTGTTCTCTAACACCCACTTTCACAATCAATTCCTGATAGATAACAGTCTTGCTCTACCTTTTATGTTCCCATTTAAGGTTCTGTTTTGCACACAACAGCAGTAAAATGTGTTGAAAATACAGTTTAATGTTGACTAATGTGAGCTAGACGTTACCCTCCTAATGTGGAGTGTGTCTGTTACAATTATTTTTCATTAAATTAATGAAAGCCATTGAGGAGTCAGATACATAGTATTTAAAAAACGAAATCAAAAGCAAAAGTCTTGGTCACACTTTATTTTAAGGTCCAATTCTTGCTATTAACAAACCATTAGCTATGCCTTTTGCCTCAGTAAACTCCTAATTTGCTGCTTATTAATAGTTAGTAAGGTAGTTGTAAAGTTTAGGTATTGGGTAGGATTAGGGATGTAGAGTATGGTCATGCAGAATATGTGCTTTATAAGTACTAATAAACAGCCAATATGTTAATAATAAGCATGCTAATGAGCAACTAGTTAATAGTGAGAATTGGTCCCTGTACTAAAGTGTTACTAAAATCTTTTTCAAAGAATTGTTCAAAAGCAGGTGATTCCTAAACTATTTTTGTCAGTCAAACCCCTTTGAACTAAAATAATAATAATACATTTTAAGTTATGTTTAATATTTCAAAACATTCGCGGTTCCATGATGTCAGTCGATGGTCACATGACATGCAGATAAACAAATAAAATATCCTTTTTTAAAATAATTGTTTTATTCTGATTCATTTTATTCTAAAGTTGTTTATTTTGCAATTGAGGTTTTCAATAAATAAAGGCTTTCCATTATCTCTCAACCCTGTGCAGTTCCTTTATGAACCCTCGTTTGTGGGAAACGGTTCATCTAAAATAAATAAATAAATCTGTTGTTCTGAAGCCTTATGCCGTTATTTGTTCTGTACACAGCTCTTACAAAATCTATCAAGCTTTGAAAAGGACAAAAAATGCCATAAAACTATTACATATAGAACTTTTAGACTTGTATTAAAGTACACAAGTTGTATGGAGTATTTTGTGTTCTCTTACGTCTGTCAAACTCCAAAAAGGCCCTTTTTGAGCTTGACACACTGTGAACTCTGGGTGTATGGCAAGAGCTGAGCAACAATTCTTCAAAAATGTCTACATTTGTGTTTCACTGAAAAAATAAGAGCATACAGGTTATGAGCACCCCAGCTTCTGGGGTTATGCTATAGCCCCAGAAGCTCCAACTATAATGTTTTGTTTATCCTTCAGTGTTCTTTTCAGTTAATTATCACACATTTTCTCTTGTATTTTCACTTCTGTCTCTCTGTTGCTCTGAGTCTCCCTCCTGCTATTACTCACAGGAAGACATTACGTTTATACGACAGATCTCTGTCTTTTGTTCAGTGTTTTTGTTTTAAAATGATGTGATGCCAAATTGGCTAGAATATTCACTTTCTTTACTGTCGATTTATAATATTTTACGTTTCAGTCTTTTGTGAAAAAGAAGTTTATAGATCTGAAATTCAAAGTAAAATAAAAACAAAACAATCAATTAAAAGATTTGTAATTATAAGGTTTGGATTACATACAAATCAAATACTAGAGCTTAGAGTTTATATCTATAACATGCTGTTGAATATATAAACACAAATACACATTTTACTTAATGCATTTGGCAGATGCTTTTATCCAAAGCAACTTGAATTGTATTTAAGCATGCATTTATACATTTTATCAAGTTAATGCGAATCGCTGAGAATTGAACCCATGATCTCAGTGTTGTTAATGCATGCTCAGTTTGAGCTATAGGAACTGACCTAATCATTTTGACTTGTCCTTAAATTTGTAAAAACAAGCTAAAGTTGGTCAATAATGCATTACCAGTAGTTTATTTGCCTAGAAAAGTAATCTCACCACTAATGGCATAATTTGGGCGACTTTACAGCTCACATAACATATATTTTTTATGTGGAAGAATTAATATAAGCGCTTTAAAAACAAAAATACAAGCTGCACATTTCAAGCTTTTTAAGCCCACAAAATGTTCTTTATTGGCGTCTGTGGTTCCATGAAGAACTTTTATCATCCATGGAACCTTTCCATTGTACAAAAGGAAGAATGTTCTTTAGATTTTTTTTAAATTGTTCTTCACGCTAAGAAAACTGTTCACTGAAAGGTTCTTTGGGGAACCAAAAATGGTTCCTATGGAATCACTGTGAAAATCCCTTTTGGAAGCTTTATTTTTATGAGTGAGTTTTTCATGAGTACTCCTTATGCATAAATTGTAAATATACTTTTCTTCAACTGACAGATGAGTTGAAAATGTCTGTGATAATCGGTGAAATGCCACAGATGTTATTCATAGATAAGTTTTGTTAAACTTTGACAATTGAAAGTTTGTTGGAAGCGTTATGTCTGCAGCAGAAAGTACATATTGTAACCTTGAAGTATCTGTCAGGGCTTTGTAAAACCTGGTACATCACAAAATGTCCATGGGAGTTTGTGGTAAAGCTGATTGTTCTATGAAATGACACCCCTGTGAAAGCAGAAAGTAATTAATAAATAACTGGAATAAATATATAAGAACCTCACAAGAGTTCTCCTGTGGTTTTCCAGCGAGAGGCTGACGAGAAATGTCAAACATAATAAGCATGATTTTCTGTGAAGCAGCTGCTCTCGGGGTCTTGCTGAGTGGGATTACACTTAACACTTCCCTCCTGGGTGAAATGTCGCTCTCAGACTCAGAGAGATGACTGTTACCAAGTGCTGCAGTCAGAATGAAAAACACTGCGACTCTTCGGGTCTGTTGGAGTCAGTCGAGACTCTGGGTGTTCAGCACAGTGAAGCCCAGATCTCTAATGTCCCAGATTTGATGTTCTTTTAGAAAAATACATGAATACTTTACTCTGAGTGATTTCAGCTTTGTGCTCTTATTGTGAATTTATGCCTCGTTTACAGGGAAACACTTGAAAGTAAATGCTTACATTGTGGGAATATCCAATGCTTGGCTAGCTTAAAAATTCATATGCATTTTACTTGAGAATGAATGAGAAAAGCATGCTCTGTCAGTGTTTGCTATATAAAATCTAGTTATCTTTCTTTTGAATTTTTATGGATTTGAAAATATTTTGTACCATTTTTCTCTTATTGTCTCTTACACTTATAACATTAAAACATTAAATATTAAATATTTAAATAATATTTTTCAATATTTAAATGTGATTTTATATATATATATATATATATATATATATATATATACAGTTCTTCTGGATTTAGTCTGTCTCAGTTTATTCTGTTTCTTCATATCATTCCAGACGGACTGCGTGATGAGATCAGATCTCTGTGTGGAGCACTGGCTGTTGTCAGACTCCTTGTGCAAACAGAAATCTCACTGGATTATTACAATTAATGGCTAAATGAATGTTTGGAAATGTAAACTGATATTTCCTACTGACACACAACAGCAAAAGATAGAAATATGACTTAAAACAATTTATATATATATATATATATATATATATATATATTAAAAACTAATAATAAACATAATACAGTTTTTTCTTTATGTATTTTATTTTATTTTTCATAATTCTTTGATGAATACAAAATTGAATAGAAAAAAACATCTATTTGAAATGAACTGAATGTTTTGTAAAACTGAAAAAAAGAAAAACAAGTCTTTACTGTCAATTTTGATCAGATGTAAGCATATTTTCCAAATAAAAGTATGCCTATAGATGGCAGTGTACAGTAGTCAGCATTTGAAATGGATCAAAACCTTTCATCAAAGTTGTCCTAAAACCAAAACAATATCCGTTCTTGTCTTAGGACAACTTTGATGAACTTTTTTGATCCACTTCAAATGCTGACTACTGTATATATAGCCTAACCTCCATTAAAACAGAAGATATGTTCTGTAAAATTGTTCATTTGTTATGTTAGTCCATCATCTTTCATGAACAAATTGAGCCTTACTGAAAAGTGTTACCAAATCATTATAGCTACTTCCTTTATTTTCACTTCTGCTGGTTTTTATCAAAGCTTAAACAAGAAAAGGGGGTCCTGCTGTGAAACAGAACTGATATTTTTTGTGCTTAAATATTTAATGAGTCAAGGGAGCTATTATTGTGCCTGTTGAAGTTTTAGTTGATGGCCCACACAGAGTCTGCGCCCACTGAACTCCACAGAAAGCTCAGCAGAATTGGACCGCCTGTCATTCACAAAGCGCCATACATCCCCCGCCTCCTCCTTTATGACGTATTTTAGGTGTTTTTTTCAACACATTTTACTATTTGAATCCAATCCACAGATTCTGCCCAGGCCTCATTTAGCAGCTTGCAGGAACATTTCATGGGTCACCGCTATTCAGGTTAACCAACGGCTACCCACGCATCATCATTCTGCCTGTACCTCATTCTCTGGATCTCTTCCCATCTCCCGGTTTGTATTCCTGCGTGTCTTAATTTCTTCCCGCTGAGCTGTTCGGATAAACCGGACACGGACAAACTTGAAGGACGCTTGATCCGTCGGCCCGTGTTCCCTGCAGATCTCGACGAGTCGTCGGTAAAAGGCAGCACACGGGCTCTGCTTATCCCTCAGCTTTAGGTGGCTTTGTGACTGTACACGTAGGGATGATATCCGCACAATTTCTTTGTGACATTCAAGAGCCCAAATATAACCGGCGTGCCGTGCGCGGGGCTGAGTCAACTGTCACCGCGAACCGTCGCGCGCGAGGGAGCTGAGAGGCGCAGCAACAATAGCTGTAAACAACTTTGAGAAATATGCGAGACCCCCTTGTCACACCAATGTGTCCTGCGCCTCACACACGGAGGTAGTGACACTTTTGGTGGGGCGTTCCATTATAATGAGGACTATTCTTGTAGGTTAGTTTAATTTTTGTTTTTTTCTGTCCTCCCATACTGTCACGGGAAGAGTTTGACAAGCCCTGTCACCTGTAAAGGTAAAGCTTTGCCTCGCGAAAGGCCATCTGTATTTAGAACAAGTTTGACGATCGCACCGTGACACACAGTTGAATCTGTCACCTGCACGGAGTTCATTTACATTTGGAAGATTCCCAATTCATTTTACATTTGTGATTCATTGCACTCTCTGTGCAGAAGATAAGGGAGCAGTTTAAGATGAATGCATACAAAATGAAAACTAGATCTGAAACCTCGTAAGGCATGGAAGGCCAAATTTCACATCTTTACTTAGGTAATGTGACATAAGAAAAGCCCATAAAATACATCCCAATGTATCATGTTAATATAGAGCAATTTGCCGTTAAAATTTACGGAAATGGTAATTTTCTGCCAGGACTGGACATTAAGTTATCCTTTTTTTTTTTTTTTAATTAATTAACTTTTTTGTTTGTTTGTTTTGATTGGTATTATGGAAGAAATGATGCTTTTACAAGGTGATGAAACTGAAATTAATTGATGCACTAAAATTACTAATAGGAAATAATAAAACTAAAACTGAACTGAAAATAAATGACAATTAAATAACAATATTAAAAGGAAAAAACTGTTAAAAATGACAAAAACAGACAACTAAATGACTAAAAATTAAATTAAAAACTAAAAAAACAAAACAAAAAAAACACTGATTCCATGCAAAGTTGGGTGTGGGATGTTTACTTCCAACAATAGTGGCCCATTATAATGCACAATAAAGCAGAAAAAGTAATGATGCTTTGCAATGCTAGAATATTCGCTACACACTTCTCTCCAAGATTACAAATAACTTATAAATGAATGTTTATCATGATCTGTGTCTCTCTGGATGTCACCATGTTTAGATTTCATCAGTCTCGTTGAAATCAGAGCTCAGGAAGCCACATATCGCACTTGTGCATATAATTTGGAAACTGTAACTCCTAAATTGCATGGACTGCATGATTAACAAAATCTGCGCACTTTTATATTAAAGTACACATATTTAAGAAAGGCATTTTTGTATTCTTGCAAAGTTCATGTGAAGTTGAGATAATGTTAGTTAAATAAAGCTCAGCTTTGATGACAGATAGTTTGTTTTAAACTTATCCAAGCCTAAACGGAAATCATCTACTGTAGATTAAATCTGATTCTAGATTCTGATTCTAGGTTAAACAGGCAGGCCTAGACACATTGTGCCTTATTTAGACAGGGAAACATTCGTCATAGTTGCATCACTGAGTCTTCATATTAATGCATGGACACCCTACTTGACACTAGGAGGGAACTGAATAGCAAAGGAGATATTATTAGATCTGTGACACTTTATAGATTGATTCTATCTCTGTCATCCCCCCCCCCCCCAATATAATCTATTTATTAGCCTTGAACTAAACTATCTGAGATGAAGCAGCTACCATTTTGTAAGACTAGTCGCTCACATGATACTTGGAAAGAATCATGAGTGGTGGAAATAAAACCAAACCAAAAAAAAAAGACCCCTCCGAAGTAAAAAAAAAAAAAAAAGCATGAAATATTGAGTTAAAGTAATTTTATTATGTGAGAAGGGAGCACAGAGTGATTCATACAAGACATGAAACTAGCACATTTATAGAGAAAATAAGTTGCCTGCCACAGTTGACCAATCAGAATCAAGTTATGTGATAAAACAGCATCACTTTAATGACTTAAAATCTTTCAGTCTAATAATCTCTGAACTCTCTCTGGCTTTATAAGGTAAAAGCTGACACAGCAGTCTGCATAAAGCAAGTGTTTTTGACCTGAGGAAATTATAACAAACATGTCATATTGTTATCAACTGAGATGCTTTCATATTTACCTTTGACTTTAATGCTAAAGTTAGTCTTGGTGTGTTAAATCTGAAGATGTTATTCTGCCTTCCCACCACCAGAGGTCCTTCTCCAGAAAACTGACTGCTTTCCAGACCACTTTTGATCACGTGTGTATTTTTTAGTTGTCTGTTATTTGTTTGTATCTTAGATTTTGTAGCAAACACTAAGAGTTGTGTCAGGTTTGTTGTAATTTTCAGAATTCTACATGGATTCTCCTCGTAAGTTGAATTGTTTTTTGCTCTTGGTTTGTGATGCTTTGGATTGTTTTCAGGATTTGCATATTTGATTGGGCCTTTTGCATCTTGGACTGTGATTGTGGACCTTTCTGAAGTGGCTATTATGATTGGTCAGTTGTGGCATCTATCTTAGGTGTACTTTTTATTAGGGTTGTTCCGATTCCGATACCAGTATCGGAAATTCCTCCGATACCACAAAAAATTCTGGCATCGGTATCGGCGAGTACTTGAACCCATGTACTGATCCGATACCATTTTATTAAACAAGACCTATAGTTATGCGCGCTAGCTTTGCTTAACGCTGCAAATCGGAAATCAATTCTTCTTCGCTGCTCAGAATGCAAACACAGGAAGCTGTGCCGTGTTGCCACAAGCAACCACTATTTAGAGCAGCAAAGAAGAAATACAAACGTGCTAGCACATTAAATCAATAAATCACTCGCGTATGCGACTAAATCTTCTCCCTGGGCGACTAAATGATGTCTAATATTAGCCACTGGCTAATAAATAATCAGATTTTACTTGCCAGTGTGTGAGTTGGAGGCTATGTATAAGTTAAGCACAGATATATTGTCACTCGCCGAACACTCTGATTGAGCGCTTCAGAGTTTCACTCTCCGTCAAGCGATCTATTTTTCAGATCATCTGAATGAATGCGCCGCGCACCTGTATTTGACGTAGCGTAAGCTCTAGTGTGAAGCGCACGACTCGCCGTCGCTTTTTCACACGCAGAGAGAGAGAGAGAGAGAGAGAGAGAGAGGGAGCGAGAGAGTCTTACATGTAGCGCGTCAATTCTGCATGGTATGTAAACGATATTCTTTGTTGTATTTTCCTGTCAAAATAACGGAGTTCCTTTGGAATTCTTCAGCTTAACTGCCGGGTTCTCCGGTAGTAGGCGGAGCTAATGCGCAAACGACAATCTCATTGGCTGGCGCTCACCTATGATCGTCCCTGTTTTGATTTCAGCAAATCAGTTCGAGCGAACGCAGACAACGTGATTAATATTCATGAAGCCAGCAGCTCGTTAATCCTTAGTGCGTTTTATATTGTTCTTAGTAGAATCATAGTATGATTATTATCTTACCAGTATTATTGATAGTTTTTTCCCCCATTTTTACAGAAACACTGAATGACCAAAAAAGCACCACCACCAGTCCTAAGTTCAGTTAAAATGACTAATATGCATTCATACATGGTTACCAAGTTTTAATTCTAATTGCTAAAGTTCTATCATTAAATAATACTTGATTATCATAATATATTTACAATGCTTGACTGACTGATGTTAAGAGTGTAATTTTACATATTTAAAAAGATGTGCCATTTTCCAAACATTATATATTATATTTTTTGTTTACTCACCAGTCTCTCTCTCTCTCTCTCTCTCTCTATATTATATTATATTATATTATATTATATTATATTATATTATATGGTGAAGCACACCATCACCATAAAATAATTGTATCAATTCATACAGGGCTAGTAGTACATACAGCTGTATAACCAGATACACACCCAGGTATCGGATCAGTACTCGGTATCGGCCGATACCCTGAGCCTAGGTATCGGAATCGGTATCGGGAAGGGAAAAAGGGTATCGGAACATCTCTACTTTTTATAAAGTGTTACCTTGCCTTGTGCTTTTCATGTCACTACCCAAATATTGTGGGTAATGAATCAGGTGCCTACAGTGAAAAATAAGTAATTTTATTGCGCATCCCAAAAGAACGGGACGTCTGAACCAAATATCCAATATTCTTAGTATCAGTTTTTACTATCAACTATTATTCAAAAAATATTGAAGAGCAATATCTTTTGTTTTTAGCCCTTAAATTAGTTGGGATTGGGAAAGACTGTTCTAAATTATGAGTGCAATAAGGAAATAGGAAAACAAATGAAACGGTCTGTGTTATTGATCTTGCATTTTACAAAGACACTATCAAATATACATTAGGCCACCCTCTCCTAATTTGGAAGAAAGGCTGAATCATATTGGACTAGCAGTTTCATTGCAGTGATTTTTTTTTGCTCAGGAGAGCAGCTCAAAAAAGCCTAAACAACTTTTTTGTGAACACAGACATTTTAGTGAAATCTATGCAAAGTTTTATGCATGAATCCCCAGGAGTGATATTGTCTTTTGCTCATATGCGCCTCTAGCCAGGACTATTTTCAAATGCACTGCATCTTTTGATGGAAAGAAGCTTCATTTCGGTTAAAATGGAATGTGTGTTTCATTCTGTTGAAAGAGATAGAGATTTTTATCCTGTCCGGAGGAGGAGGAAGTTCTGTTCTCGTTTGTCAATATATTTAGTTTTAGTTGACTGAGCAATTCTCAAGATGTCAGGACTACCGCAGAGCCTGTGCAGCAATGAGTTTCTTCAAGTTCACTGATGAAGTCTAGGTATCAGAGAGAGGAAGGAGAGAAAAACAGCTAACAGGTAAATAATGAAAGCTTAACCGTGGGCACACATCATGCATAAAGATTAAGGGTGTAGTCAACTGCAAAATAGATTAGATTCAATCAATCAGTCACGATTAATCTCACGACTTTCTTGCTGAATTTAGAATATAGAAATTGCATAGTAACTGAATGTTAATGTTAATATGACCATAAAATATCCATGAAAAGACAAAAAAAAAAGCTATTTAAATTATATTGTCACAACACTGTATAATAGCATATAAAACACACAAAACACATAAAAAATCAAAATCATTACAATTAAACTTTCATTAGTTTATTTTATTGTTTATATATATATATATATATATATATAGTCTGAAAGACACAAAATCACTTCACGTTTTAACACTGTTGGCTCATTTATGTTTAATTGCTTGTGTTTTCCCTCATTTTTAAGTCACTTTGAACAAAAGCATGTGCTAAATGAATAAATAATGTAAACATTTTTCATTATTCAACATTACTAAGTGCCAACAGTTGTCAACAATACAGATGCCATTGAGATTATGATGGATGAGCCATTTTTTCACTTACAAACCACTGATTTTGAACCACTGATTTCATCGCTACCAGTGAACAAACTACAAGTGAAATGTGAAGTGAAACAAGCCATAAGAAATCTGAACTGTTATAAACTATGTAGAGATTTAGCAGAGACAGAATCATGCAGAGATGCCATAAAGCATTAGCATATGGTGCTTAGAAGCAGCAGTGAGTGACGGCTCGCTCCTGCCTCCTGGCCACAGGCTACCATCTCCTCCCTGCTGCTCCTGAGGTTTTTGTGCTCGGCTGTGATCCGGGGATCCGAGATAATGTTCTGTTTGCTCGTTCTGGCTTTAACATGCCCAGTTGTCTCTGTACCGCCAGGGGGTAGCAAGCAGGATGAATAGAGAGCAAGCCCATGTTAAGGTTCTTCCCTTGGGGTCTGGCACTGGCAGAAATCATGTGGAGCGACAGCCGCACTGCTATGAACACTAGAAGGGTGATATATAGCTAGTTTGTTCTCACTCTTCAACTATTTAAAATGTTGTACCGTGTCTATTTGTATACTTGGGGCTGCTAAAGTGAGATGAATTAAATAAGTGTAATTTAGGAATAAAGGAAGTACTAGGGGGTCTGTGTAAAAAAATAAATAATGATAATAAAATAAAAAATAAAAATAAATTTTAAACCAACTGTTAATTAAATCAAATTAGGTTTAAATATTTGATCAACATACAAAAGAAAAATTTTCATAAATTTCTAAATAAATAAATCTGATTACATTTTTAAATTTACTTGTTTTATTAAATTTAAATAAATTATTTTTAAAAATAAATATGATTTAAATGTGTTTAAAAATGTTATTTATAAATTAATATTTGTGGTTCAAATAAACTTAAAAATGTATTAAAATAACAAAAAATGTTAAATAAATCTACATCCAACAGTATATAGTACTATAGTGAATAGGCAAAATAAATAAATAATGTATTAGAAAATTAAATATTTTCCATTGCACATGATGACACAGCATTTTCACAGTATTAATGTTGTCTTTATAAATGAAAATACATGCCTGCCATTTAAATTTCAGTATGGGGGTCATTCATACAAGGAGGATCATATTGGGGATCTGTGGCACCTAAAAGATTGAAAAAACCCTTATTTTATTATTATTTTTTTTAAGTGCTTTCTTTACACTTAATGCTTTTTACCCAATTTGACTTTAAAATGGCTGTTCTGTGTGATTCCTCAGGACTGGTCTTAAGAAGAAGACCAACACAGGTGTTTGTGTTCAAAACAGTGCTGCAGGCTTGTTTACTGCCGTAAGACTTTTGCCTATCAGTTAATGATGGAGGAAAGCCTTTTTAAATGCAAATTTAAAAGTCGTTTGTGGTTTTGGGCTTGCCATGCGCAATGCAATTTAGTCTGCTGTACAAGTTCACAACTGTGGAGTTCTTCCCATCGTATCGCTTTTTGACGTATCCTAGTGGAAATGCTTCTTATTCAGATTTTATTGTTTAAATAGTAATCTAACAAACTGCTGCCTTAACTATTCGCCAGTTTTTACATTTGATGAAAGATTTCAAAGACAAAATTGTCTTTTGAATGATTACTTTTTACATTTATGACAGATGCTTTCATCCATTGCATTCAAGGCAGACATTTTATCAAGTTCATGCATTCACCGGGAGTCGAACTCATTCCTGTGTTGCAAGCGTCATGCTCTACTTTTCAAGCTGCAGGAATGGACTGCTTCAGGGATGACATTTTTGTATACCAAAACCCAGAAAAGTGTTAGCATTTTAGCTTCTGGTTTCATTGTCCTGAAGTCAATGGGTTTTTTAGTATGGGTTTTTGGTTTAATGTCTGAAATGATGTCTGTGGTGAACACAGTTTAAGCTCAATATATTTGTGTGTTTTTTTTTAAGCTTTTATTTACAAGCCTCATTGTGTTTATAATCATACTCTTGCAAACTATTTTACCTTAAACTTTGAGGGAATTTTTTTTTTATTTTTATTAAAGACTTAAAAATTGTCTAAAGCTTAGTAATGGCAGAGTTGAGATCATGCAATCGTGGTGTAGTTCATTAGCTTTTTACTTATGGCGATTGTATTTTGCTTAAAAATACATAAAATACAAAATATTTAAGTTGTGTTCATTTGTAAAGTTTATTATGATGAACAAAATGTGTAAGAATCATAAATGCTTGTTAGTGACAAAACTTGTTTTCTGTGATAATCCAAAAGCCAATGGAAAAATCCTATTGGGTTTTTTGTGGAGAGAACCAGGGTGATGCAATCGTTTGAGTTGACCTACAAAAATATGTCATTACTGTAGCACTTCATAATGTACAAAACAAGCGAAAGAACATGTATTAAGATAGTAAACGGTCCGTTTTGATTTCATGTTAACTTAAATGCATTTAAACCAAAGGCAATTCACTTCAAAAGGAAACATGTGGCTTACTAAAGTTAATTCTACAGATTACTCCCATTGAATTATTTAAGACTATCGACAGGCCTAATCTGTATCTAAAGCTACCTAGTCAGCAGCAGTGTTTTGTCATTTGTCATTATCCATCCTTTATGATGACTTGACCTGCCTGGATGTTGACGAACTGTGAAGTCGTCTAAGCCGCGACAGCAGAGCTCAGATGGGATAATCGGTTAATCCATTATCTGCTTAGCCACGGAGGTGACTGGCCATGTGTGTGTCATTGGCTCTTATTTAATGATGAAGAGACTTTTCACAGGGAGCGAGGACTAAGAGGCGGATTTTCAAGGCCAGGATTCTGTCAGCCCCAAAAGCCCCGCAGTGTCTTTTCCGCTGGACTATCCTTGCCTGACCTCTCGACATGATGAAATACTGAATCAGGGTTGCCATTTATGTGCCCTATTATTGACAATGGTGAAGATCAAGGAAGAAAAAAATCTTGCTAATCCTCATTGTGATTGCTTCCGTGGAAAAACATGTTTTCTCAGCTACAAAATGCTGCATCTCGGTATTCACCTTTCATCTCCAAATCCATCTCTCCAAAGTTTCACGGCGAAAACACCCTGAACCAAACCGTTCTTAGAGGCCTGACTGTCAAAGTAGGATTTTTTTTTTTTTCTTCAGGAGGGATTTTATATCTTTTCTCAAGCCTTCCCCCATCTTTCTTTCACTCACACAGTTTGACGTCTCTCTTCCGTAGGCAACGGGAGTCGTGTCTCATTGCGCAGAAGTCTTAGCGAGAGGTGTGAGCGGGTATTTCTCAGTTAGGAGATTAGTATTAGGGTTGGATTAGCAAAGGGCGCTGCCTTCACTAAATGTAGCGTCGAACTGTCTTGTGTGCAAAGCAAAAAACATTGAGACGCCTATATACACACACATTAATACTACAGGAGTCAATTGGTTGCAGTTAAGCTGTGCTACTTCCTCATATAGGTAAAGGCTGGAGCATGTTAGCCTTTAGCGGCTTAGTCTGTGACCTGACATGTCTCAAGCCCATTTGTTAATTCCTAAAACCTACTTTTCAACAGTTCTGGTTCTGACTGTAAACCATTTCTATATACATGCAAGCATTATATAGATTATATAAAAACATTATATATTTTATATCATTATATATATATATATATATATATATATATGTTTGCATTTGAAAAAAAAAAAAACCAAAAAACACATTGGGCTTTCACAAAAGCCTGGGCTTGCATGAAACTCTCTCTCTCTCTCTCTCTCTCTCTCTCTCTCTCTCTCTCTCTCTCTATATATATATATATTTGTCATATCAAATAATATATTAGATTATAATTATATATAATTATTATATATTGAACAACAAATGGTATTTAAGAATATCTAATATATTTTTTCATATATATTGTTTAATATACATATGTATACATATACACACATATATACTAATGTTGTGGGTTTTTTTTGAAATTCAGCATATACAAATTAATAATGTTTAATTAATAAAGATTTCTGTTTCAAATGAATAGTTTATTTTCTTTCTTTTTTAAAACTTTATATTCATCAAAAAAATCCTGACAAATATGTATCATGATTACCACAAAAATATTACTGAAGATTTGAGTAATGGCTGTTGGAAATCCACAGGAATAAATTACAATTTTAAATATATTCAAATGAAAAACAGTTATTTTAAATTGCAATACTATTTCAGAATATGACTATTTTTACATTATTTTTGAATAAATAAATGAAGCCTCGGTGAGCAAAAGAAACTTCTTTCAAAAACATTTAAAAAATCTTACTGACCACAAACCTGTGTGTATTTATGTTTCTGTGTGTTCTAAAAAATGTTAATATTTATATGATAAATGTATGTCACAAATATATATATATTTAATTTATTAATATTTTATTTATTATGATTAACAAACTGCATCCTTTAAATATGTGACTTCAGATATAAAAGTGAATATTTTCTACTGGCACAATAATGTAAAATATTAAGAAATTGCTGTTTTATAAGAGCTATATCTCTGTGTGTGTGTGTGTGTGTGTGGTGTACCGCTGTGCTATGATGATTTAATAACAGCCCAGAGATGATTTCACTAGCACAGATCAATGTTGAGCGGCCGGAGAAAGAAAATTATTACTCTGCACTCCCAATACCTTTTACTAGAGAAGCCTCTCATAGCATCCCATTGCACCACTTTTATAAAACTGATGTGGAGGGGTGGAAAATCATATAAAAATGCTATTTATTTTTCATCTCCTCTTATATTACACTTGTGCACTTCTCTCCCCTCATCTCCCTGAAGGTTTCGAGGTATTGTTCGGGATGAAATGCAGACAAATGCGGCCTTTTCTGTGTGCGTTGGCTATGGTGCTCCATGCATTTCTCTAAGAGAGATGAATGAAAAACATATATGTGTTTTGACATGCCATTATAGATTCAGAACCTGTATGGGTTGTGTAGTGGTACAATACATACAAAATGTACCTTCCATTTCTTAAGTCTATAATATTAAATGTGCAAGATGATGGATCATTGGAACTTTTGTACTGGAAGAAGTAGAATGCAAATTTTAAATGCGTATAGTTCAGTTTTATAAGTACACTAGCGCATAGATGAGCTTAAAGCATAGCAGGCATTGACTAAAAGCCACAAAACTTCTATTTTGATTTTATGTTCTCTTTAAAATTCGATCATTTCAAAACATAAAGGCATGAGTTAACTATATAATGCAGTCAAGGGAAGATTTGACTTCTCTGATGGAAGAAAGCTGTCTCTGTGACATGGACAATGTGAGATTTAACACTCCATTCAGAATGCAAATTAACTCTCAGGTCCTTTGTATGAGGTTTGACGTGCAAAGCCTGATTGCCAAGATTTATTCAATTGTTTGTCCTATTCTCCATGAGCGCAAGTGAAAAGAGGCTATTATATTTGTATGAATTTCCAGAAAATGGTATTCATGTGAATTATAATAGTTGACAGGCAATCATTTTGACATTGTTCAGAGAATTGGCATCATATGGCAAATATTTACCTGAAATTACACAAGTTCACAAATTATGTTTGTGAACTTGAGAGCATATACACAGAGATTCAGGATAGCAAACATCCCATCCACTGTTATAAGCTTCCACTGCACAGATGGATATTTTTAAATGTGCTTGAACACATGAATTATTCATATAGTTAAAATCTTAATTCCCACGACAGTGACTGCTGAAATCCAGACTGGCCTACAAAGAAGTTATGTGGTGTTGCCTTTAAACATGGTAAGGAACATCTTAACTTGATATGACAGATGAAAAAAAAAAAATGACACAATACAATTTCTTTGATTTTTCCACCTATATGTTATATTGTTTATATATTTGATAAAATTTTATTATTTTATTTAATTAATTGATTTTTTTTTAGATGAGTAATTTTGTATGCAAGAATTGGAGGTTGTCTTAAAGGTACAGTGTGTAATTATGATTGTTTTTTTAAATTTATTTTTTATCATGTTCTAGCGTCCCAACCAGCCTGACACAGCAGCAAAACTGTTTGAAAATCATTGATATTTTGGTGCTGCTAGTATAAATCACCTTATAAATCATGTGAATATAGTCCTAGGTTTATGTCTTAAAGGCATAGTTCATTCGTTCTTTGTGGAACAGAAAAGAAGATACTTTTAATAATGTCTCTCTCTCTCTCTTTTTTTTTTTTTTTTTTGTCCATGCAATGAAAATCAATGGGATCCAATGTTGTTTGGACCCCTTTGTGTTCCTCAGAAGAAAATCATACAGTTTAAAACAACATGATTGTGAGTAAAAATGACAATTTTCATTTTTAGGTGAACTATCCCTTTAATGTTTTTATTTTTTTCCCCTATCCATCTCCATCTCCTTTTCTTTAATTTATCCATTTTCTTTGTAAAATTGAAATCTAATCTTGGCCTTTTGGGAAGTGCTCATCAAATCATCCGTAATTTGCCATATTCAGCCACTGCGTGATTGAATCAAAAATATATTATCTGCCATGTGCACTTCCAAAGAATATTGTGTGTCTAAGTTCCTAGTGTGTTTTCAGACTCTTTTCAGACCAGTCCTCGTCTGGGCCCTTTGGTGCTTTTTCCAAATGATAGCCTCTTAATGTGCTCAGCACATAAGATTATGACTATGGATCAGACAATCATTAAATTATGTCCAAGGTAGTGCATCAGAATTGATCCATGCAGTTCTTCAGATGAGTAATGAGCTTCCATCTTCGCTCAAGTTTCACTCTACACTTCCCTTCTCCACCACTTACCTACCCCTAAACACTTTGAACCAACAATGAGGTCTTTAGGTCATTGTCTGCATCCTTGAGATGCGGTCTTGACATGAGACGGGTTCAGAGGAAAATCGCTTCATTCCCACAAGAGGTCTTTGTCCCGGGAGCTGGCGCTTCTTGCAAACAGCAGGGGGTCCTGAGTCTCTCGAGCACACATGCGTTGGTATTAAAAGGCCAGAGAGGCGCTTCTCCAGCACTGAGGTGAAGCTGATATTACACACATTAGTCATCTCATTAAACGGCTCCGCGGGGAGAGACGTTGTTTGAGCTGTTTTAATTGAAAGAGAAGTCATGGGAAGGAGCAACGGATCCATGTGAAGTTACGCAGCGGTGTCTGCCCTGGAACGGAGGACCTAATATCCTGATGCTAGGCAAACAAGATGAGCTATCCGAAGTTTCACGGCTGTGTAATCGATTAAAGTCAGTTACAGAGCTTCATTACACAAAAGTTGGTTTGATTAAACTTCATTCGCAATTAGGACTGTTTGTGAAGGTGTTTGTTTAGCTTGACGCCAGAGGAGTTAGTTAATTGAATTGGAAGTTGTAGCTCGGTCACGACTGGGGTTTAAGTTCTTTACGCTTTATCAAACAGATTACAAACCCTTAAGTTCTTTGTATGCTCACTGACTCAAGAATATTTACTAAAACAAGTGCTCTTGGAATAGTTGACTTAAAAGTCATTCTGTCATCATTTACTCACCCTCATGTCGTTCTGAAAATGTATGACCTTTATTCTGTAAGATGTTACTGTCCCTTTCCATAAAATGAAAGCGTATTATGAATTCATGGAGGAATGAAGGTCCTACAGATTTTGAATGGCACAAGAGTGAGTAAGTAATGACAAAAATTGGCTGAATTTTTGCCTGAGATTTCCCTTTAATGTGAGTGAAAACTAATCAATCAAGATATAAAATTGAACAGGTGTTAAAAAAAGCAAGCAAGCATAAAAAGTGGCAAAGTTTTAATATGGCAAAGTTAATAGTTAAAAAAAAAAATGAAATGTCATTTTTAATCAAACACTCGGCTATGAAAGTGTCCATAGATGGAGATGCATTCTGTAAAATATGGTAACTTAGTTAATCTTTAGTTTTAGTTAATTGAATTGTGAGTTGCAGCTTGGTTGTGATTTTATCTTAAGTTCTTACAAACTATTGAAATCTTTGGAAGCTCACTCACTCAAGACTATGAGTGGCCCTTGGTCATGTTAAATGGATAGCCCAAAAATGAAAATTGTCATTTTTTCCTCACCCTCATGCCTTTCCAAACCTGGTGTTTTTTTTTTGTTTGTTTGTTTTTTTGTTTTTTCTTCTCTTTGCAAAAGTCCTTCCAGTTTGGAATGACATGAGGGTGTGTAAACAATGGCAGAGTTGTATTTCTGGCTGAACTATCCCTTGACCCTGTATGAAAAAGGAATATAATGGCAGTGGTCTTGTAATTTTGATAAGTGGCAATTGAAGATCCCAATGAGCGATTTGTTAGTTGCACAGCCTGTAATATCCCAATAAACTGACCTCCAATCCGACACTGGTCTCCAATAACTTCCTGGGTGCTGGAGTATCTGATCTGATCTGACTGACCACAATTTCCTGTCGTGCTGCCTAGTGTATTTAATGAAGGAGAGAAAGTGTTAGGACGTGGCATGCGGGAAGAATTAAAATGAAGTTCTAGAGGAGTTTTGAAGGTTGTGGGGCCTATTTGCGATGAGAGTGAAAATGAATATTACCCGAGGAGCTTCAATAAACAACAGACTTTACATTATAAAAATATGAACCAATATAAAAACTTAAAGACAGTCAAAATATAATCACAAAGACATGGGCATAAAAGCTTTTCAGTATGGCCAATGAACTGTCAAGGATGCATTTTAATAAGTGCATAATTTTGTGTTTCTATAGGTAGAAATACATGTGGATAGTGCTTAATGTACAGCATGTGCATTCAGGACTAAGTAGAGTTTCTTCAACTACAGGCACTCTTGGCCCTGTGGAATAGTTTAATTTGGCCGTATACATACCAATAAACTTTTGGTTGTGCTGGAAATTACACTACTGCTGTGGTATGGATGTAATTTTTTACATAATTTTGCATAATTTTCAAGCGAAGGATATGTTGAAATGGTTATAGTGAAATAATCATAATATTTAAAAAAAAAAAAATATTGGTCTATTAACATAAAATGTAATATTTAAACATTTTATGGATTTAATTAATGTTATATTTTATATTAAATATATTGTATTAATGTGTGTTATTGTATCTTAAGCAATTACATTTTGTATTGAATATTTAATAGCTTAATATGTCAATCAAAACTATCTAAAAGCATTAGAAAAGTTTGAATGTGTTCTTTATATAAGAAAACGATGAAAACTGTTAATTTAATCTCAAAAGTGGCCATACTCCCTAAACTCCCTAAAACTGTGTAAAATACTGTAACTTGGCTATAAAAATCACATCAGTCACTTGAGGAAACATTGTATGGTATTATCTATAACTTTGATTTGCATTTGGAGGTTGTTGAAGATTCCAGACGTGCAGTTTAATCAATAAGTTGAGAACTAATATTTATACATGATGCATGAATTTAGCACCACACAAAAATCTTTCCTGCCCTCTAGTTTGCCAGAGACATATTGAATCCTTAATAGCCAGTCCATCTCTCTGGTGATTAGAAAACTCTTTTTCTGAACGTATAAAAATACAGTTGTTAATTCCCTACCTTACCATTTTCACTGCTTTCCAATACCGCCCAAAGAAATATCATTAGCTCACGCTTTCTTTTTTTTAAGCAACGCCTCTTAAATTGTCCAACTCGACCCAGCAGGCTTTGAGCCGGCCAATTAAATCTACTGACTAACCGAGAGATGTTCCCTGCATGTAGAAGAAAAGATGGCACGTTGCATGCATTTGATGGTGGACATTTAACGCTTATAAGAGTTCTTTATGACCTTTCCGATGATTGGGATGAGCGTGGTAAATGGTTGAAACCTTCAGGCACAGAGTACTTTAGAAAGGCCTCCTGGTGGCTGTAACTATTGGCAGGTGTGTGGGGGGGGGGGGAACGACTTCCCACCTCTCGCAGCAACAGAATGATTTGCACCTACAGTATGGAGCTTTTCAATCCACAGCCCCCTGCTGTGTTTATTAACTCTGCTGCCTGACACTTGCTCTGCTTTTGCCTTTAGGTTTAATATATCTATAGCGTGGGGGTATACAAGTCTGAGGCCAATGGTGAAAATACTTATATTTTGCAGTCCTATTAATTAATACAATTTTTTATGTATCATGTGAGAGTATCAGCATAAACAAATAAGTAAGGTTGAACTGAAAAATGAATATGAATTTCTCTATTTCTTGGTATTTAGTTTGCCACCTCTTTGCTTTTATGACAGCAACACTTGAGCTTCAAAAGTTTGTGTAAAACCTGATGATCATGTTTTCCAGCATGATTTGAGAAACATCCAAAGAACATCTGTGTTTTTTTGTTGTAACAGAGAATGAGTAAATATTTGTTATTAATTTTTCATATTTTTTTATTTAAATTACATTTGATAAATATATTATTAAATTTATTACATTAAAATATAACTCTTATTCTTACGTCTTATTTAATTTAGACTTTGAATCCCAGATTATCAATGTGGTTTCAGACTCTTATTTTATTAATTACATAATGAATGTAAGTATTTTTATATTAAATATTTATTATATATATAACTTGTGGTATGGATATAACTTTTTATAAATTAACAGTACATTTGTGTCTGCACCACAAATTTGTAATCCCTTTCATGAGCTGAAATAGACAGTGCTATCAGCTATTTTATTTTTTAAAATTTATATTACATTTTGTATGATTCTCTCATCTATATCAATGCATTTTAACAGCAGAGGCTGAATACCTAACTAGATGACGAGCATAAAAGTATATGGTAATTATACTATATATGAAGCATTATTACATGTAC
Organism: Tor tambroides; assembly: GCA_021397915.2. NCBI lineage: Eukaryota > Metazoa > Chordata > Actinopteri > Cypriniformes > Cyprinidae > Tor > Tor tambroides. The sequence goes on along the minus strand of JAFVLL020022849.1, from coordinate 5,472 downwards.
AGAATAGTAGATTTTTGCACATTTCTTTATTATTGTATGTCCTGAGCTTGAAACAGCTCCACTTTATTTTACCCTGCTAAGCTGTTTTGGGAGCTGAGAAGAACAGATGAAACAGCGTATCACGCTGTGTCTGTGTGCATTCAGAGGAAGGGGGAAAAACTACACTCAGTTGACTCTTGTCCTCTCATTGTAATACTGATCTAAAGCCATTCTAGTTAGCATGGAAATAAGTTGATGCTGTCTTGCAGAGTTATGAGATGGGGACTGACTGTCTGGGGGCCGTGGGGGGTGCACATTGATCTAAAGTTATAAGGAAGTACATTTGAGATGTGCTCTCTCTTACTACTCACACAAACAACTTGCACACCCACAGCGATTGTGATTAGCAGTGATTATATTTCAGTTAGAGTTAGGCTGTTATCTAGGTCTAGCACTTCATGTTTTATGAATATTGAAAATACTGCGGTATTTGTATTTAAAATATTTTTGAAGGTTATTGAGTGTTAGTAAAATATTTTTTGAAGATTTTTGAATGTTAGTGGTGTTGGCCCATGCAGAACTTGATGCTCAAGTGTTGGTTTGTAGTTATCAGGGTGTAGTTGGTTGCTAAGACATTAGCAAGTAGTACCGCAGTGCGTGTGTGTGTGTGTGTATGTTTTGGCACTTTAAAAAAACTGTAATTTGAAAAAATATTTCCTGTTACTTACAATATATATTTAGCAAATATTTGATAGAGATTTTAGAAAGAAAAAATTAAATTTGGCATATATTTTGGCATGAAATTAAATTACACCATACTTTCGAAAAGAATGTTACTGATATTATTGTGAAGATTCATCCATGCATGTGTTTTAATAACAAACAGACAAACAAGCAAACAATAAATAAATAAAAATAATAACTTTTTCTGACAAAAATATTATAAATCCATATGTGGGTGACTATGGTTACATTTTCCGGACTTCTCTAATCATTTAGTCTGCTAAATGCTTAAAAATTATTATTATTATTTTTTTTTTCTCAATAATCTGTTTCACTCTGATATATATATTGATGTATATGGAAGAAAAGATCTATCACTGCTTCTGTGGTTTTTTTTTTTTTTGCACTATTAATACCAAATAAAAAAATTCTCTACTAACCTGTTTTGCTGTTCTGTTGTAATTCAGAGATTAAAAAAAAATTGCTTTGATGCAACTGAAACCTATTCGATGGGATTAGCATTGGAGATTGATAGTGGAGTGAAGGCTCATGGACTAGAGTGGGTTGGTATGAAGGATGAAAGGGCACCTTTCTGTGTTAATGAGGCATTGATTTCCACATCACTAAATAATGAATTCATAAATTAGGTCTAACCATAAAACACTGTAACTGAAATCTGCCCACTCAGGGAGTTTCTATCTTATAAATGAACCATGGAGTTGACCATAAGCATTCTTCAACTTGATCTTGCGTTCTCTTGCTCACACACACACACACATATAAATGAATTTTATTCACTATAAATATTCACTATCTTGATGCAAAATGCAGTTAAAGGTTGTTACAGTAAAGTAGCGACAAAAGCATTTGGGTATTTGAATATCAAAACAAGTTCCATCTGCAAATGAATTATGCTATCTGGCCATCTCTCCATCTGTCCATCGTTCTGGCATTTTTTTTAATCTGTCATCCTACCTTGTTCTACCTGTCTATCTAAACATAGTAACATGCCCTTTTTCAGAATACAAAATAATCAGTTACATAGCTTACTATTATAGTACTATTAGTAGCATTAATGTAAACTTTTGGCCATTTTAGACACAGTTATAAAAATTTTTTTTAACCCATAATACTCCAAAATACTGTCTGTTTAGGCAGCACACAGCCTTATCTAATTTGTTGTTACTTTTAATCAACTGCAGTTCACGATTTTAACTGTTAGTATGTTCCATTAACAAAGTTTCCATATAATTGATATATTTGAAGCAATCTGTCTATTTCTTTGATCATTAAAACTTAGTTTGTGAAACGTTTAGCAGCGTAAGTGTTCTTGAGCTATATTTGAAATACTTGGTTCGATATTTTATCTAACCCCCACAGCATTCATACATTTTTAAGTGTGGCTTAAGTGTCCAAATACTTTTTGGGGCCTCTGTACTGTATGTAACACCGTGGAAAACAATGAAACTTGAGTGGTCTGGAAGCTCTCTCACTCATTGCTCAGGGGTGTAGAATTACTTTTAGGCACCGCGCAAGTGCGCACCATCTCGCGTAGTGTACTAGAGAGCGTCTCCAGCGCGCGCTGTAGTATGTAAACCATCACTTCACCAGTATTTCGTGTCAAAACGGGCTGGCAGGCAGGTCTAAGGACCTGGGGGATATTGGAACCCTCTCCTCGTTCATTCGCACCCACTCTCCTCCCCGTAGCAGTACAGAAACCCAACAATCAGACAGCTGTCGACTGGCGGCTTGAGTCGCGCACGCTACATCACCAATGCCGGGAAACCGTCAGCGCAGTCAGCTCTCCAGCGCACGGACGGACAGCGAGTATGTGAAGCAGTGACCGCAAGAATGGACCAAAGGAACTACTTCTCCGTTCTGCTGCTTGTTTTTCATCTTCGACTCACATTTGGAGAGTTCTTTCCAGGCAAGTTTGCATTCTGTTCTGTATCTTTTTGGCCACTTTGCGGAGGTTGGCGAGCTTGGAATGCCGTAATCCAAGACGGGATGAAACTTTAATAATTGCATCTTGTTTATTAATGACGGGAGATGTAACTTCATGTTATAACGTTAATGTTGGATGAATATGAATTCCAGAACATCTGGTGTTGCTTTATTTATCTTTTGTGACTTTTTATAGTCAATCCATAGCTTTTAATGACGGATCTGTATCGTTATTTACCTCAGTTCTTTCATGTGGAGACAAGTCTATCTCATTTTGACCTGAAATATGAATGTTGTCCGCTCTAAAAGTATTGTTAGATGATATGATATATGATATACCTATTATATATTTAATCTATTTAAAAAAATACTATATGTTAAAGCCATTCTAGGCTCAAGCTGTAGCCTGTATTTATACATGACACCTCAGACTGGATTAAGAAAAGTTTAGTCAGTCAGTAATACATAGCCTACTTAGTACGCTCATAATTAAAACAGCTATTTGGTAGGCTACTTTGTGACTGGGATGATTAATTATATATTTTTGCGTCTGTCAGCGATCGGTTTGGGGAACTGTTGAGCACTGCGATTAGATCTTAAAATAGCCTCGTATAGAGTGAGGGAATCGGTCACCGTGTCCGTGCCGTTGTGAAATGGCTGCAGTTCATCTCTCCGCCGGAGGGTGGCGCTCTGGGCACATCCAAACCGTGAACCACAGCATCACTGGTTGAATCGTGGGTCGCTGAGAAATCGTCCTAGAAGTGGAAAGATTTATCCGTTTATTTTGTTTAGGATGTGGTAAATATTTTTTTGAAAAGCATATTTTATTTGTCGTAAATAACCCGCTTGTTTAAATTCAGTAGAGAAGAGCTAAATTATAACAATAATATAGTTAATTGCTAAGGAGGATTTCTGGAAAGAACCAAGCAAATTTTTCCATCTGTTTAGAAGAAATTACATAAGACAAAAATAGAGCACTGTCAATTTTTATTTTACCTGAAAGGTTAGAAAAGTCAATTACTTTTTCAAACAGCCGTTTAAATAAAACCAAGAATTTCTACAAGAAAATGTCTTGTACATTAAAACTTAATTTATGTCTTAAATAAAGTGATACCAGAGTTACAGCTTGTGATGACAAGTTTCTTACACTTTGAATTTAATTACTGATGTAGAAAATTGAGTTGAATCTCTGCATGAGAACTCTTACAATTAAGAAAAATGGCAGAAAGTAGGCTAATAGGTTAGATGGATGGAAACAGGTGTTGATAAACGATTTCTTCACTTTATTTATAATAAATTATTAAAAACGGAGCAAAAATATTTTAATCAATAGTTTATTAAGCAGTTTATTAAGCATAAATGTTTAATAATGCTCTTTATTAATTTGGTTTATTAAGTTTATTAATTATCACCCATGCATTGTTTAATAAGTGTTGTTTGTGCATTTCAGCTTTTGGCTTGAGGTCTGTGTGCAAAAGACTAACACTCAAACAATAAAGTTAATCAGCAAGCGATCACAATGGACACATATTAAAATAGTTTTCACTAATTCACTTCCAGTCTTGACTAATAGAACCAAAAGATTTTCACAGGACTATCTGTAGGCTTTGTTTGTTTGACACGTCTCATGTGCTGTTGACCTGTTGAGCAAATGCGATGTGCTTCTGTTATGTCTTTCATGGCTTAACATGTTCATTTAATAAGCCCCCAGACCAGTGTATTAAAATTGCTTTTAGTGTCACGTCTGTAGCCTGGCTCTTGTTGCGAGGATAATTTGTGTTCCATTCTATCTTTGCTTGTAATTTTGGCAGAGCCAACAAGACTTTCTCTGTGCTTCAGTGAACAGCTTGACAAGTATAGGCCTATCTTTATTCACCAGTCTGAGGAAATGAAAGCAAGGCTATCAACATAAAAAGACACTAACAAAAAGTACATCTTTTTTTGGATGTGGTTCTATGGTGGTACTGTAGTATTCTTTGAAGTAGCATTTACATTCTATGGCATGTGAGTATGGTGGTCATTTAGTGCCATGATACAGTATATATCAAAGTATCATGGTTTTACTATCTAATTCCATTATTGTACCATGAGAGCCTCAGGGCAAATGGGGCTAAATGCTTCTATCACATTTATTCCACATATTGATGGACGTCTCTTATACGTTATTGATGTTTACTTCATTTAAAAGCTGTTTTTGTGCACAACTGGTGCAGTAGGTCTACACGTTTTATGCCTATGGGCGAAGCAGTTGATTGTGCTGTAATTGATTTAAAAGTGGTGGTTATCCCACTGAAAGATTTCCGTTTGGCATTTAATTGAATATCTTCAGCTGGCGGCAGAGAGACAAAGAGGGAAGACCTGACATGTCTGCCTCTCAGCGTTTCTTGTCATCTTCCTGACGTAAGATGTCATACTTTCAGCACAGTCTTCTCTGTAAAAACGATCTGTCTTCATGTGATAAAAGTATGAACTTCTGTGGCGAAGTACAGTACCATGGTATGAGATGGTAATGCTACCAGGTTAAAGGTTTGGATACACCTTCTCACGTTCTCATTTTTTATTATGACTAGTTTGCCCATTTTAGAACAATATTATTGTGTTATTTATAGTAGTGTTCCAAAAATTCTGCGAAAAAGTGATACATTTTACATTGCATTTTTAAACACTATTGAAGAATTGACATGTGTTGGACACTTCTTGACTGCTGTTTTTTCAAACTGGTCCAACTTTTTTTTCATAAAAAAAAAAAAAAAAAAATTACTTAAAATAAATAAATACATTTTTAAAAATAGATAAAAATGTAAAAAACAAACAAACATGTTTATA
>JAFVLL020022847.1:0-23485 GCA_021397915.2 Tor tambroides | reverse complement strand
CCCACATGACACGCAGGAAGAGTGTCAGCCGCCCTGGGCAACTTCCTGCTTTATTTCATCTCAGCGTCCTGCTGAAGCCTTGAGGAACAGGGTCATATTCGGGTGAGTCTGAGTCGCTCTGAACACGGAAAGAGGTTTGACTAAAATCATCAGCTTTAATTGGATTAACAGGTTTTATTAACACCTCCATGGCTTTTAATGAAGAACTCGCTGGATTTGTCAGGTTAGTGGTTTGAAGCTTTAAAGCACATAGTATATCCACCAGTATTAGTATTTAATATATTAATAATCTGAATGTATTGGTTTTGGACATATAGAAATTCTCATTACAAAGTCTACACACATTTATTTTCCTTTGGTATGTTCTGTACAGACCATTGCAGACTGACACATAATTTATATTCTTCATTGATGCTTTTTTATATATCAAATATTATTGTTAAATAAAATATGTACTTGTTATTAATCTGTTATTTACAGTTTTGATAGAACATATTAACATTAAGAGCCCTTCAAAACATTTATAAATGTGTTACAATCAGTTTATAAATAATAATAATTTATAATTTAATAATAACTTATATTATATTCTTTATTAATTATATATATATATATACATACATATATGTATACTATATGTATAATATTTAAAGTAAATAAATAATGAAATAATTAGAAAATAAATGTTCAAAACATATTAATATATAACAAAATACATGAAAAATGAATAAGCATCAAATAAAGAATATATATATATATATATATAATAAAATGTTTTATAATATATAAAAAATACATATTATGTATTATAAAACAATAATATATACATACATTATAAAATATCCAATTTATTAATATATAATATTAATAATGTAAAATTCTTCATCATTATATACATATATATTGAATCGTGCATACTTTTGAATGTCTGTCAATGGAGAAAGATGCTTTTTTCCCATAATGATGTAGATATAGAGCCCACTAGCAGTGGCAAACTGCTTAACTCACAGAAAAATGAAATGAGCTGTGGTTGGTCGATTTCCGTGTCAATCAAGCGGTTTCTTCCTGTCATGTGGGCGGTGCTTGGTCCTGATGTTTGCAGGTGCAGGTGTAAATATAAACGCAGCTTGATGCAGTAATGAAGGGTTTGTTTGGTGACTTCAACTCACACAGAAGGTCAAAGTGAGATGCTGATTTTCTCTCTAATCGTTTTACTCTCAACAAAACATTTTTACTTTATAACCTCTTGTTTTTGTCAATTTTACGCAGGGCTTTAAAAGCAAAGCTAACCATCGGTTCTTCAGCGTGAGTGAAATGACTCAATTATGTGCTTTCTGAGTTAAAAATGAGGCTACTTTACATAAATCAGAACTGAGTAGTAATCTTAATGAACATTTAGTACTGATGGAAAGTTTAGTGCTGGCAGGTGGCATATCTGTTTATCATCGTGTTTATGATTTCATTTCACCTTGAGAACGAGAAGCTGCTCATTAATGCAAACTGGTCAGTGCGGACGCATTAACATCTTTAGCAATCCACACATAAACATCTCAATAACCTTCATCTCCTCTCTAGACGTTACCCAGCATGCATTGCACTTAATCCGCTTCATCACTATGGAGATAAATAACTTTGTCTCCATTTGGCATCAGGGATATGGTTATTGCTTGTGTGTCATTTAGCAAACATGGGTTTTTGTCCATTATGACAGGACACGCCACAGGGTTCAGAGACGTGCTCAAGGGCAAATATCTGAGAAAATGTGAAACGAATGGACAAAACGGCATGTTTTTAAAACCAACTAGTTGGAGGTTTGTTCGAATGTCAAAACAAGAAACTTGCTTAAAAGTGTTTGATTTTACGTATGAACTCTTACAGTGTGTTTTTATGACTTTTTAGTGCAAAAATCCTCGACTTCAGGTTTAAAGTTTGGAATAATTGAGATTTTTCAATGTTTAAAAAGTCTCTTCTGGCTGCATTTATTCGATTAAAAATAGAGTAAAAACTGTACAATTGTGAAATGTTTTTACAATTTAAAATAAATGTTAACATGTCATTTATTTCTGTGATCAAAGCTGAATTTTCAGCATCATTACTCCAGTCTTCAGTATCACATGATCCTTCAGAAATCATTCTAATATGCTGATTTGACAAAAGAACAGCATTTATTTGAAACAGATATCTTTTGTAACATTATAAATGTGTTTACTGTCACTTTTGATCAATTTAATGCATCCTTGCTGAATGGAAGTATTAATTTATTTATTCGTTTCTTTATTTTTTTAATCTTGTATACTTTTGTGTGATGGTATCCACAGCACAACTGTTTTCAACATTGCTAATAATCAGAAATGTTTCTTGAGCAGCAAATCAGCATATTAGAATGATTTCTGAAGATCATGTGACACTGAAGACTGGAGTAATGATGCTGAAAATACAGCTTTGATCACAGAAATAAATTACAGTTTAACAGATATTCACATAGAAAACAGCTAGTTTTCATTGTAAAACTCTTTCACAGTATTACTCTTTTTAGTGTATTTTTGATCAAATAAATGCAGCCTTGGTGAGCATAAAACTCTTTTTTAAAAAATGAATTACTCCAAGCATTTGACCACTAGTATAAATGCCATAGATTACGAGTCCTTTAAGGAAAGTGAAGCACTTTGGAAAGTTGTGTTTAGCGATTAGAGAAACTCATGATCTGAAAGCCTTTTAATAGCCTCACAGGAAGATGTGAACACAAACTCCAGATCAAAGCCTTGCACAGGAATGCTTTCTGAAGGCACATCTATAACATAGACCCTCATATTTGATTCTGTATACAGACAGAGAGAGACACAACAGCCACGTCTTTGGATCTGAGTCCTAAAACACAGCCTGTAAACTTTCTAAGCTGCTGCTTTATGTTGTTTATGTGAACATTTTTACACTTAATCTCATTTTAGCCAGTGTTTAATGTATTCCAGAATCTATTCCAACAAGCTCAGTGAAAAAAAAGTCCATGGAAGATGATGGACAAAACAAGAAATGTGGAATATTTTGTGAAAAATATTCAACTGAGACGAGTTGCATGTGCACTTAATATTAATATTAAATTTATATATACAATATTAAATTTCAGAGGCACATCCTGGACTAGTTAAAGTTTCTCTCTTGTGTGAAATATGATTGAATTTGCATGAGTGTGTGGATTTGATTCCTTGCACATTACAGCATGACCCTCACGCTCTCCAAGGCTTTGTTCACACTGCTTGGAAATCTGATTTGTTTTTTAAATCCGATCTTTACTGTCGGTTTTCTTCTGCAACTACTGTGAATGGCTGTCATTGTAGAAAGAGAGGTGGAAAATTTTAAATTTTGTCATTCCCTGTTGAAAATAGAGCTTTACAGCTAAAGTGGTCAGGCTTGAAGACCAACTAGACCAGCTTAGGCTGGTTTAACCTGATTTTTCAGCAGCGTTGTGTCCTTCTCGCATGTCGCAGTGGTATTGAACTCATGAGACAACATAAGCATCACTGGCATAAGCCTACTGTATATTACACATTCATACATAGCACCTGAAACTGCAAATATACACTCAATCGCTCTCATACTGCAGTGGGTTAAAAAAAAAAAAAACATTTGGCTTTTTGGACCAGGATTATCAAGGATGGTCGCTGAAAGATGTCTTACACCATTATGCATCCAAAAAGCATTTTTCTCCATTGATAGCAATTCAGAAGTAGCCATGTATTCTAATTACATTTTGTTATATAAACATTTATACTTATATGTAAATTTTGTATTTATTTTTTTATTTTTTTATTCAATAAATGATTTATTTTTCATATTATAGATGATTCACCAGTAACTTTTTTAATAACAAAGAGTCAACAATTTTTTATTTATTCATTTATGCACTTACTTATTTCTATTTACATTTTCCTTTGCAAGCAACATATGTGACCCCGGACCACAAAACCAGTCTTAAGTGTAAATTTTTCAAAATTGAGATTTCTACATCATCTGAAAGCTGAATAAATAATCTTTCCATTGATGTATGGTTTGGTAGGATCGGACAATATTTGGCCGAGATACAACTATTTGAAAATCTGGAATCTGAGGGTGCAAAAAAATCTAAATATTGAGAAAATCGCCTTTAAAGTTGTTCAAATGAAGTTCTTAGCAATGCATATTACTAATCAAAAAGGAAGTTTTGATATATTTACGGTAAGAAATTTACAAAATATCTTCATGGAACATGATCTTTACTTAATATCCTGATGATTTTTGGCATAAAAGAAAAATCGATGATTTTGACCCATACAATGTATTTTTGGCTATTGCTACAAATATACCCCAGCAACTTAAGACTGGTTTTGTGGCCCAGGGTCACATATAAACATTCATACTTATATGTATATTTATTTTATTTATAAAAATATATATAATTATTCAATAAATGTTTGTTTTTATATTATATTAGATGCTTCACCAGTATTTTTTTTAATTGTTTTAAATTATTTATTAAACATGTATTTATTTATTTATTCATTCATTCACTTACTTATTTCTTTTTATTAATGTATTCAAATTATATTATTCTTTGCATGTAACATATAAACTTATATACTATTTATATAAACATATATGTATTATTTAATAAATGATTACTTTTTTATATTAGTAGATGCTTCACCAGTGAATATTTTTTAAATATATTTAGTTAATTAGTTAGTAGCATTTATTTACTAATTTAGTTAAGAACAAACAATTCTTCCAGTAACATTATTTGTTATTATTATTTTCTATATTTGTTCATAGTTATCTGTTCTTTAATAATGTTCCCATAATGTTTGCAAAATGATAAAATGGAATGTTCCCTTAACGTTTAAAAATTAAAATATTTTAAAAAACTGGACTTTTACAGAGAACATTCAGAAATAACATTTTCCTAACTTAATGTAAACATAAGCAAATTGTTTCTTAGAGCATACTTTGTTAGCTATGAGGATTGTACAATTTTTTTTTCGTTTCTTATCATGCACAAACCTTACGTACGAATAGTTATGAATTCTTATGGTATAAAATTAGCCTGGAATGGTATCATAGAACTACAGTGATTGGTCCACAGTATAAACCAAATAGATAAACCCAAGTAAAACCAGACTTTTGCTGCCTGCGTGAACGAGATCAAAGTCTGATCTTAGGTCAGCATCTAAAATGCCTCATTTCAGGCTCACTGCAGACTCACGGATGATTCTCCTTCAATCTGTGGGCCGCACAGAGATGAGAAACGCTCTGAGAGTTTTCATGAAGGCGTTCTCTCTCTGCCTGCTGGGAGTCATTAATTTAAGTCAGAGCTCGCCGCCATCAGCCAATAGAAACGTCCGTCATCTGCCCCGCTCGTTTGCAAGAGCCATTAACTTTTGTTGCAATACGCAAGTTTCTGGCTGCAATAAAAAAGGCGCATTAAACATGCATGACATGTAATTCTTTCCATTCCTCAGCGGTGAAATGGAGAAAGCGAGAGCGAGAGAGACGTTAGCAGCAGAGAGTTTGTTCAGCGTCTGAGCGAAAGGAAGGCGCTCGCAGCGTAAACAGCACGTTTATGGTCATTTTCCTAATGTGCCAGGCAGCTGGGTCGTGTACAGCAACACTGGCTCTCGGCGTACAAGCCAGACTGTCAGAATAAAGGGAGAATTATCTCAGTCTCTCTGAATAATGCTGCTGTAAGTCCGTGGCTTTTGGAGGCTATTTGTTTGACTGTCCTGCTTTGAAAAATCAGCTAACAAGTGCAAAATTCTGTCTACATAATTACATACAGGCGACTGTAGCTGCGAACATCAGCCTAATGGCACAGTTTTTTCCCACACACCATTTCCATATATTTTCTCTTTAGTTTTTTTTTTCAGTAGCATCTTTTATTGCACTAGTTTTACTTAAGGAGTCCTTGAGAAGGGATTTGAAGTGCAATCTATCAAACTTCGAGGGCCCTCCGGAGACTGTTATTTTTCATTTAAAAATCAATTTTGTGTCAGATGTTTTTTCTAAAATTCCACATGATTGTGAATGACATAAATTAGGTTTGAAAGAATTGTATGAAAAAATGTTTGAGAACCTTTAATTGCAAACTTTTGAGTGCAAATCTGACCATAGTTTGAGATGTTAAAGTTCACACAAAAATGAAAATTTGCTGCGAATGTGCTCACTCTCGGGGCATCCGAGATGTAGATGAGTTTGTTTCTTCCTCAGATTTGGAGAAATGTGTCATTGCATCACTGTCTCAGCAATGGATGCTCTGCAGTGAATGGGTGCCGTCAGAATGAGAGTCCAAACAGCTGATAAAAACATCATAATAATCCACACCACTCCAGTCCATCAGTTAACATCTGGAGAAGACAAAAGCTGAAACAAATCCAGCATTAAGACGTTTTTAACTAAAATCTGAGTCCATAATCCATAATAACGCTTCCTCCAGTGAAAAAGTGGTCTGGTCTGAATCAGGAGAGAAATCTGCACAGATCAAGCACTGTTTAAAAGACAAAACAGCTCGAAACAAATATGTAGAGACAACAGGTGATGCACTTTTTCACTGGAGGAAGCATTATTATGGATGATGGACTCGGATTTGAGTTAAAAACGTCTTGATGGATTAGTTTCAGCTTTTGTCTTCTCAAGATGTTAACTGATGGACTGGAGTGGAGTGGATTACTTGTGAATTATTGTGATGTTTTTATCAGCTGTTTGGACTCTCATTCTGACGGCACCCATTCACTGCAGAGCATCCATTGCTGAGCAAGTGATGCAATGCTACATTTCTCCAAGCTTGCTGAAAGTTTTTTGGGAAACCCAAAATAGTTTTTCTATGGCATCACTGCAAAACTCTGTTTTGGAACCATTATTTTTACAGAGACAGATTTCTAGGGTCTTTTTCCAGGAGAAAACCTTCAACAGATCGTCTTTAATCTCATTACTGTCTGTGTGAGAAACAATTGAGCTATTAGCGATCTGATTTGGGATTTTATTTCCCTATGGACCCAACAACATAACCGAACTCCGGATGTCTTGTTTTAATGCTGGAACAGGATCTCTAGGATGCGCCGGGCTTCGCCAGTTTATTACTAAAGCAAATATTTACTCTGTTCAACTGCAGCGCAGACAAAATCAAAAGCCTACAGCATTCATTAGAGCAGCTTGTCTGGCTCATAAATATATTTAGAATATTTACATTTACTCTGGAAATGTTTCTAACCACGAATTTACATTTCCCAAGCAGACAAGAAAGAAATTGTAAAACGTGCCACTTCATTTCTTCATTGTTCTCTTTCAATAGGAATCTGGGACTGAATGATGCTATTACTGGTTCCAGTCCAAATGCACATCAATCGATGAGCCAAAGTAAATGCATGACCCTTCCAGACAGACGCTTAACCCTCATACCAACACATTAATAATGATGTGTTGACCAGTCATGCCAGAGGTCAGATTTCAGGGCGTCAGGTATTTTTATGCATCCTCGTAGAGGAAGTATTGTCTGATATTCCATCCTTCTGATTAAAACCATAAATTGTCATCATATCAAAGAGGCTTTTCCTGTTCCTCTTGTAATCAAATACCTGTCTCCTCCTGAGAGACATACGGCCTCCTTCGTGCAAAACAAATCACTATAGCAACAGCCGAGACGAAATTACCTCTCCTCTGAACTGGATATCGACAGTAGGAGACGAAAGTGAAAAAAGAGGCCATGTAGGTTTTGCTGTGCATTAGCACCTGACAATTTCACTAAACACTCTGGCTGACGGAAAGCATCCACGACGGAGTTTGAAATGTCAGCTGACTGTAATCATCTGACTCTGTTCGCACATACAAATCATGAAATTCATGGCTGTGAAAGTCTGGCTTCAGGAAATCTGCAGGGGGTTTGGAGGAAACCTAATGACAGACGTGAAAAACACGATGTTTAAACCTTCATCAGTTGTGTTTCTACACAATATACTGTGGATGTAAACGTGTGGGTTTTGTCCTAATATATCCGGTAGAGCTAAAGGGAAGATCTGGGCTGTTAACTGAGAGGTTGTAGGTTCAGATCTCAGAAGGGTTGATCTATAAACCATCACTATAGGGTTCACTTAAACACTTAAAGCTTTATGCAGATCTGCTGTTTAAAACCCACACAGGCTGTAACCATGTCTTAAACAACAGAGGGATCTATTTGTTTTGTTTTTCTTTTTATTTAGGAATTAAATGAAGGATTTAGGGAATAAATAAAAGAAAGATCAGTAAAATAATTCATTTGAACTATTGCATTTAAGATGTTAAAAACATAAAATGGCGGCTCTTCACATTGTTAACAGGAGATTAATGAGTCAAACAAGAGATTAATGAGTGATTACAAATTTCCCAAAAAGCTTATGCAAGTAATTATGTCAAACACTGAAGTGAGTTGCTGATTTTGTCTCTTCTGAGGAAGATTCATTCACTTGTTTTGTACCCACACAGAGACATTTTGATCAGATTATTTTAATGTTCATCCGATCTCATTTTGTAAGTGACTTTTCTTTCCATTTTAAAGATTTAAAGATGCTCTTTGACTTGTTTGACTACTCGAAAGAGAATATAGGAAAATATAGCCTAACTTAATTTATTTGTGTTTTCTGTTCACATACATAAACAAAAATCTGGCTCTAAACCTCTCTTTTCTTTATTCAAAGTTGGTCTAGACAAGTATATGGAAACTATCTAAAGTTCTGTTAATTCTAAAGCAGTGAAATCTGCATCTCTTTATTCACCCTGTGTGACCTCTTAAGGTGGAAAAAAACATGGTAATCACAAATTAACCTTGGTTTTGCTACACTAACCATGCTACTTGTAGTAAAACTGTGGTTATGCAAAAAAAAAAAAACATGGTTACTACACTTTTACTATAATAAAACCATGGTTAATTTTCTTAAGGGATTTGTATTTGTGTATTCTTTCTTTCTTTGTTTTATTTTTATAACCGTACTGCCTTAATTGTTTGATATTTTGTACTTTTTAATAAAAAAAATAAATCAGAAAAAAGCCCTGATCTGAATCAAATGATTCGTGAACTGTGCTTGTATGTTTTAAACACTTTGGATACTTTATTTGTTCTTACTCCACACATGTATTAAATGTGCATCCTCAAAAGCAACAAGATGGTTTGTGGCTGTGGATTGTGGTCCATACAGGAATATTCACTGATAAATCTTTCATTATAAAAGCAGGAATTTCTATTACAAAAAGAAAGAGTTGGTTTTGACTTGATGTTGATTTTCTGAGTTCTTCAACTCTCTCCAAACATGCTGAATGTCTTTGAAGCGGAAAATGAAGCTGCGAGGAGCATCAATGCACTGAATTTGAGCTGCAGCTTAACTCAAGTCCAGACAGAAGCAATGCACCCTGGGAATCAAGTGCGGCATTTTTCCCCAATCAGGCACTGATTATGAATGTGAGAGGACCCTCGGTCAGAGGATTGATGGTTCCTCTGTCATTTTTACACAGCGGACACACTTGAGTTTGTTTGGCGGCTCTGCGAGAGGCCCTCGGCAGCACTGGAGAGCCAAACAAAATCCAACGGTTCACAGTCAGCGTGGTGATCACTAGAAGCACATTCACAGAGGATGATGGGTAGATGGAGGTCGGCTCGCTTTTATTAAAGCTCATCTCTGCGTGTAATTGGCTCAGAGATGGCTGATAATCTGCCGTGGAAGATATTTGTCTCCGACTTGTTCCGTGTTCTTCTCTGCTGGAGCCAAATAATCGTACTCTCAAAATGAAGATCTATTTCTGGAATATTCTTGGAGCAACACCTACAGAATCATCAAAACTGCTGCACAGACGGATTGTGTTAATATTACGGTTTTAATTCTTCATGTCTGCACGCCAAAACGTCTGAAAAACTGTGAACAGTAATCAAATATTCATGCCATCTGGAGTCATGGCGTCTTCATAGTTCAGGAACTGGGACGGTTATACAATATTAGCAGGTTTAGTTGGGTTAGTGTTATTTAGCAGATCTTTGAAGTCTGGATCGCAACACTTGTTTTAAACATCATTTGGTAACACTTTACAATAAGGTTCCAGTTATATATTTATATCTTACAATTCTGACTTTTGTTTTTTGCAGAATTCTGAGTTTACATTTAATTTTTTTTTCCAGGATGAAATAAAAAATAAAGTAAGTGTGACTTTTTATCTTACGATTCTCAGGTTATATCCCACAATTAGGACTTTGTTCGCGAGATATAAACTTCTTGCTTTTTTTCTTGCAATTGAGAGTTTACATCTCACAAATCTGTTTTTTGTTTGTTTGTTTTGTTTGGTTTCCTCCATGCAATAAAAAAAACTACAATTGTGACTTTTTATCTCACAATTCTCACTAAGATATTTTTTTCTCAGAAATGCAAGTTTATAGCTCACAATTCAGACTTTTCTTCTCAGAATTCTGAGAAAAACATTTTAGCAATTCTAATTTTTTTTTCCACCACAGAATAAAAAATAAAAAATGTAATTTCAGCTTTTTATGTGGCAATTGAGAGTATTTTTTGTTTTGTTTTGTTTTGTTTTCTTGACATTCTGAGTTTATATCTCACAATCAGGACATTTCTTCTCAGAATTGCAAATTTAAAATTCTGAGTTAAAAAAAAAATGTGAAAAAAGTCCAAATTGTGAGATATAAACTCAGATAAAGATATAACATTCATTAACATGAAAAAATACTACTAAAGCATTTATATCTTAGTTTATGTTTATTTCGGCATTTACAAATACATTATTAAAATCAAAAGTTGTATATGTTAATATTATTTACTGGACCTGCTCTAATATGAAATAGCAATGAACAATTGTATTTTTATTAACTAACATTATACAGCTTGTCGTTAGTTAATGCATTAACTAATGGGACCTAAAATTATTTTGTTTTCAGGATGTTTAGATGGAAAACAAGACAAAAATAATGACTATAATGACTCTTTGCAGTGATAAGAAAAATAAACAGTATTTTACATTTATGTTTTGTCTAAAATCATTTTTCCATGATCTGCAGATTGTGGACGTGCTAAACCACCACCATTGGGATGAACAGAAATGGGAACGTACCGCTCTCTCCAGGTACACTGAAACTCACTGAACTGAGGAACGTCAAAAAGAACCGGATGTCTCTGGAAATTTCATTCTGTAAGTTGCTTCAGATAAAAGTGTGTTTTCTTAGAGATGAGAAGCTCTAATATTCACCAAAGAGAATAAATACATCAGAATAGCAGGATTTATGAGCTCTGTGTTACATTTCATCTCTTGTAATCTGACGAAACATCATCCGGTGCTTGCTTAGCATGAATTTTGGATGCTGTGTAACACGTTAAAGCTTGCTTGGAAACTTTAGATCAAGTTAGGAACAAGAAAAGCATTCTCTTTTCTGCTGCACTCAAATATTTTGCCCGGCAGCAAAACAGCAGATGATGTTATTGATCATGCAAAAAGAAGTTTTTCCCCTCTGTCTTGTATTATTAGCATCATGTCCCGATCCCTGACTGTTTCCATCTGTCATCAATCGTTCAGTCAACGTCAGCATGTATGTTGAGCCAAAGGCAAGACGGGACACCATTTCAGAGTTTTGAGATTCAGTTTCTGGGACAAAATGTCAAAACTGTTCAATTTAATTTGTCAGAGCGAGAATCCGTGGCTTGATTCCTGACAGAGGAATAGGATGTGACTCCTCTCGTTCGTCTAATCTATCTAATCTCATCGCCGGGGTGCCGAATCCTCCTCTGACTTCAGATTCCCGACACATCCATCATTCCTCCAGCTAATCATTTTAGCCATCATATTTTCATCCGTCAAAACAGTTCAATGTTTTTTGGGTGAACTGCAGAGGACTGGTTTTAATAACCGAGGCAGGACATCAGATTTAACCCTTTTGGGGTCTGATCAGTTGGCTGGATGTGAATTAGTTAGGTTTTGACGTTTTGCATCGCTGTTCGGCACTGAAGAACATAAAAGACGAAACAGTCTAATATGTGACCCTGGAGCGCAAAACCAGTCTTAAGTAGCACAGGTATATTTGTAGCAATAGCCAAAAATACATTGTATGGGTCAAAATTATGCATTTTTCTTTTATGCCAAAAATCATTAGGATATTAAGATCATGTTCCATGAAGATTTACTACCATAAATATATCAAAACCTGATTTTTGATTAGTAATATGCATTGCTAAGAACTTCATTTGGACAACTTTAAAGGCAATTTTCTCAATATTTAGATTTTTTTGCACCCTCAGATTCCAGATTTTATTTAGCTTTCAGATGATGTATAAATCTCAATTTTAAAAAAACTGACCCTTATGACTTTTTTTGCTACCGCTTTTTAAAGTGCAATAAGTGAAACAGCATGCCTTATGCAGTACAGATGTTTCAAATTGCATTGTTGTGCATGAATCACTATGTTGCATGTTTAATCCAGTAAGTGGCATCATAATCATCTCAAAAACAAATACAGTTGTTCTGCATTTTTAAAGCAAATTTACCGTAATGTGTCAGGAACTAGATGTTAAAGTTGTGTTGATATTGTTTATGGTTTTTTTGCATTGTGTGATTCAGTATTGATTCATTTTCAGTTGGTAATTTAGAATTTGAATTGAATTTAGATGTTGAGTTGGAATTTGAATTTGAATGACAAGAAGAGGAATTTAATGCATTGCTCTTGAAAGAAATTCGACACAATCACACAACAGGAATTTCAACATGACAAACAATTAATAGTTATGAATATCATTCATTTTGACTATTTATTATGCCTGATAGGACACATTTTTATCTCTCTGATTAGACAAATCTGTCAAAATAACATATGATACATATTCAAGTGTACTTTCGACATAAAAACAAAGCTAATTTATTAATTAATCTGAAAGATTTTTGATGTTTAAAAGGTTAAACATTATGTCTCACCTAGGCTGCATTAATTGGATAAAAAATACAGTAAAATTGTGAAATATTATTACAATTTAAAATAACTTTTCTATGTGAATATACAGTAAAATGTCATTTATTCCTGTGATAAAAGCTGAATTTTCAGCATCATTACTCCAGTCTTCAGTGTCACATGATCCTTCAGAAATCATTCTAATATGCTGATTTGCTGCTCAAGAAACATTTCTGATTATTAGCAATGTTTAAAACAGTTTATATTTTTGTGGAAACTGTGATACATGTAATTTTTCAGGATTCACAGATAAATAGAAAGTTCAAAAGAACAGCATTTACTTGAAATAGAAATCTTTTGTAACATTATAAATGTCTTTTCTGTCACTTTGATCAAATTAACGCACTAATTTATTTAAAATATATATATATAAAATTTATGCTGACCACAAAATTGAATTGGATTTTAATAGGTTTGTTCATGCTCATCGCTGTATTTCACACTCTTTTCTCAGATTGTGTGTATTTTGGCAAATATAGTGGGTCTTCTGGGAATTCCATGCATACTTAAAATTAAAACCAGCTTCTTTCAGAAATAGTGTGTCATTCTGAACATATTCTGTCACTCAGAGATTCTGTGAAAACTATTTCACGGTCAAGGCTTCCACAGGATTAATGTGGGATTTTTTTCTTAGAAATCAATTTCTCTCACACAGTCTCTCTCTCTCTCTCTCTCTCTCTAGATCTGTTATTTTTCTATCTCATTAATGCTTCAAAGTACAAATTACAAGTTCATCGTTTAGTGTTAGTTTAGTTGAGTCGTTTCACTCCCACAATGAGAGTATTGTGCGCTCTTTAGCCGTATATTTGAAATGCAAACGCTCCTTTGAGACGCTCAGAGAACTTCATTATTGTTCGGTGTCATTCCAATTTAGATAAGAGAGGTAATCTGTCCATGCCACTAGTCTGGCTCGTCTAAGTGTGGCTGCAAATGTCTGATAGCTGTCAGAGAGAGAATGGAGCAGAGGATTATGGGATTGAGGCCGAGCTGATGATCTAACAGGTGTTTTTGGTGAACAGGTGTTTGAAAATGAACATGTCTTTTAATTTCAGGACCTCTTACTGTGGTGTCTGGCTGCTTTCAGGGATTTGACTGAATCATGAAGGCGTGTAGAAATGCATTGGCATCGTTGCAGTGAGGTCTGGAAAGCAGGATTATTATAGGTAACTAAAACTTTAAAAATAAAAAATATAAATGATTTATAATATTTTATAATGTTTCTATTTTAATTTTAGTATATTTTTAGTTTTAGTCATTTTTAAAAATGTAACTGAAATAAAATGACATATTTTTTATAATGTATTTATAATATTTTATAATATTTGTATTATGTCTATATAGTTTCTTTTTATTAATTTTTATCCCAGTTTTAGTTAATTTAGTTCAAGTTAAATTAAATGAAAATGAGAATTGTTCCTTGGCAAATAACTGAAATAAAAATATTTGTACAATTTTATGTTTTATTTCAGCTACTTGTCAAGGCAAAATTTCTCAAATACATTTCTCAACTCCTTTTTAATATCTGTGTAGTTTTTATTGAATTGTATTTCATTAGTAATAGTTATTTCATTATTTGTGACCCTGGACCACAAAACCAGTCATAAGGGTCAATTTTCTGAAATTTAGATTTACACACAAATAATAAATGAGCTTTCCATTGATGTCTGGTTTGTGAGGATAGGACAATATTTGGCTGAGATGCAACTATTTGAAAATCTGGAATCTGAGGGTGCAAAAAAATCTAAATATTGAGAAAATCACCTTTAAAGTTGTTCAAATGAAGTTCTTAGCAATGCATATTACTAATCAAAAATGAAGTTTTGATATATTTACGGTAGGAAGTTTACTAAATATCTTCATGGAACATGATCTTTACTTAATATCCTAATGATTTTTTGGCATAAAAGAAAAATGGATCATTTTGACCCATACAATATATTTTTGGCTATTGCTACAAATGAGAAATGTTGCTTTGAGAAAAAGCTGAAACAAAATATAATAAAAAAAGTAATTTTCATAGTTTATTTCAGCTATTTTAGAATGTTGATAAAGTTTGCCTCTGCAAATAACTGCAACAACATTATTTTATTTCAGCTATTTTCCAAGGCAACAATTCTGGGCCCGTATTCACAAAATTTGATCTTACCACTAAGAGTTCTCCTAAATTGCAGTAAAAGTTTTTAGCTAAGAGTTTTCTCTTAAAACCTATCCACAAAGCTGCTGAGACAAACTTTTACTCAGGAATAGAGAGAAGTCTTAAGATAAGAGTAAGGGGGCGGGGTTGACCTCGTTCCTATGGATGATGTCAGCATGCTCATTAACTATGCACACAGTGATTGGCTGATAGTCTCTGTCAGAGATTTATTCATAGAGATATTGCAGAGCGCAATGTTATGTTGCCATATTCAAATAAAGATTTCAAAATAAAATAGTAATTGCCACATTCAAATAAAGATTTTAAGATGCAGGCTAAGTGTCACTAATTAAACAAGTATGTTCAGCTAATTGTCAGCCTCTTACATGTGTGCTTCTCGTAAACAATTAGTAAATATGCATATAAACAGCCTTTTAATTAACAGAGTAGAATAATCATGGCTGATAGTAAGACATGCAAGCGTAAAAGCAAACCAAACTGGATGCAAACACAGCTGTTACTTCTTGCCCAACTGGTTAATGAAAACAAAAATATAATCAAAGGAAAATTTGGAGTTGGGATAACTTTCAAAACCAAAGGTGATGCCTTTTTAAAAGCTCATTATCGTCAAACATTTCTAAAATGTTTTTATTCCGAGGAAGATTGCCAGCAACAGCCATGTTAGGATAGTTTGTGAGTTGGTCTTAGTGACTTAGGAGTCCTCTTCACTACTTCTAACGTTTCAGGAGCTAATTTTAGTCCTAAAATGGTTTGTGAAATACTGTTTGAGCAAATATTTAGGAGTCCTAAATTTAGGACTGTTATTTTTAAGATTTTCTCCTAAATCGATGAGTTATGAGCTACTGTCAGCCTTAAGATATTTTGTGAATATGGGCCCTGATTTTCTTTTGGTTTTGCTTGATAAATGAACTAAAAGTATAATTAATTTATAAAAGCTATTAATATAACTAATAAAAATGACAAAAAACAAAGTACTAAAAAAAAATTCTATATTTTTATTAAACAAATTGTAAAATGGCAATATATGCATGCCATACAAGAAGAATAACACAACCTGTAATTTTCTTTTTTAACATGCATAGTGAAAGATGAATAAAATTATACAAGAAACCAGAACAACCCTCTTAACCCTAAAAGTACTAAAACTTAAACTGAAATATAAATACATTATACAAAAATAAAAACTATAATAGTATCTCAGTGATCCCAAAATAACACTGCTGTATTGGAAAAAATGTAGTTGGTTGACATTACATTAATAATCACAGCAAGACAGTAAATAGAGCTCATTTTGATTTATCGTTTCGTTTAATGAATTTATGTAAATGATCAGATGAGTGATGTTACTAACTTAGAAATGACTCAGGAAGCGTAAGTTTTAGATTCCCGCGCATACGCGACTGCATTAACAGCCCAGTCATTAGCCGCATGAGAAGAGGAGGAACTCATGCATAATTCATGAGATCCTGATTAAAGCCCTCATGCACTGAGGCAGCAGAGCTCCGCCCCTCCCTGTCGTCATGGCAGCAGCAGAAGTGCCATAGTCATGCATTATAGATGCAGCAACAGCCACCTGACTTGATACGATCGATGAGAAGATGCAGGCCTCAAATCCTGGAGCCCATCTGACACCAGCCACTTAAAAACTAATTACAACCACTGATTTACCTTATGAAGCCATCAGGGTTTGCAATGCTCATGTAAATTCAGTGTGAGCCTCTGGAGATCCGATTGCGTCGTTTCTAGTGTTTGCTCTACAAATTCAATCTGTGGCATTTTAATGACTAATTGCCTTGAAAAACATATGCAAATAACACAATGGCGTAATCACTTCTTCATTTCTCTTTTCGCATCCAGCAGGTCCCCGAATGTGACGCTGGTGTAACGAGGGAACGCGTCTCGGCTGGTAAACAGTTTTCTCTCTTCATTACAGGTCCGTAATTGTAAACGGCATTATAATATTGTTTTTTATTCCAGAATGAACTGGAGTTTGGGGCAACCGATGCCAAACAATTAAAATGCACAAATTTCCAGCCGTGTGAAACCCCCCACTTGGCAACATGCGAGGGCAACAGCTGGTCAGACATCTCATGCTGCTTAATTACCGCTGACAATCCCGCGGCTCTTAATAAAGGTACATGAAAATGACATGAAAAGAATTTGCAGTCTACCAGCAGTGCTCATGCTTGACAGCTGAGAAATCGGGCTATAGAGATGAACAGCATGAGCTAAGTTTTACATTGCAGTATATTTTACGATACACTCTGAAAAAACCCAAAGTGTGCAGTTTAGTACTTTAAAGGTACATATTAATACCTAAAGTCTGCATATTGGTACTTTTTGAAAGGATTCTGCCTCAGTGACAACTTTTGTACCTTTTTTTCTGAGAGCGTATAATTATTTTTTCAGTGCTGCAAACTATACAGAAAATTGTTTTTATACTAAATAATCATATGGTAATGGTTATTTTTGAATAATCCCTTGAATTAAATACTAAAGGAATTTGCTTTGTCTACTTTGAGCTAAACTACCATTTAAAAGTTTGGAATAATTAAGATTTTTTTAATGTTTTTGAAAGAAGTCTGGTACTGTATGTTCTCCAAAGCTGCATTTATTTAATAAAAAATACAGTATTATATTATATTATATTTAGTGCTGTCAAACGATTAATCGCGATTAATCGCATCCAAAATAAAAGTTTTTGTTTACATAATATATGTATGCTGTTTATATTTATTATGTATATATAAATACACACACATGCAAATATATATTTCAGAAAATTTTGTTGTTTATATATTAAATATATTTATTTATAATATAAATTTTATGAATATAAATATAAACATGTAAATACATGTAAATATTTTCAAAATATATACATGCATGTGTGTGTTTTTATATATGCATAATAAATATACACAGAACACACACATATATTATGCAAACAAAATCTTTTATTTTGGATGCGATTAATCGCGATTAATCGTTTGACAGCACTAATTATATTACATTGTTATATTATATGATATTATATTATACCATTCAAATGTTAGTGGTAAGATTAAGAGAAGAGGTTAATATAGTAACTAAAACTAAAATCATTTAAAAAATACATTTTAAATTAAATTGAAATGAATTTAAATAATTTATGCTGTGCTTATAATTTTATATGTTTTCATTCAAAAAAATGTTTAGTAATTTTGTTGTGTTTTGTCATTTTTATTATTTTTTGTTGTTTTTAAATTGTACTTAATTGGAATAATTAAGATTCTTCGAATGTTTTCGAAAGAAGTCTGTTATTTTCTCCAAAGCTGTATTTATTTGATAAAAAATACAGTATTATATTATATTATATTATACCATTCAAAAGTTAGTGTTAAGATTAAAAGAAAGGGTTATTATAGATACTGAAACAAAATCAATATAAAATACATTTTAAATTTAACTGAAAATTAAGTAATTGTATTGTGTTTATAATTTTTAATATGTTTTTGTAATTTTTATTATTTTTTGTTGTTTTTAAAATATGTATATATTTTTAAATATTCTTATATTAATTTATGAATATAATAAAATTTGTTTATTAATATTCACCTTAATATATTAATTCTATTAATTAATTTTCTTTGCGTTTCCAGTGTGACAAACAAACCAGGAGTGATTTTAAAACTTCCTTCGCCTTTTGTACACCGTTTTAAATTCTTCAATTTGAAACATTTAGCATTGTTTTCTACATACATACTGTTTGTGCTTGTTAAAAACTAGTAGGTAGTGTATACTGCACAGCAAGCAGAATGTTAATATTATACAGTATTTTAAACATAGCCTCCTTTATGTAGTATTACGTGTAATATTCTGCCACTTGAGGTCTGATTTTCGTCTCCATCTGTTAGCAGCTAATCGTTTCCTCTGGGATGCTCCTGTAAGGTTTCCTCACTCATTTCTGGTCATTAAGTTAATCGTGCTAATTGAATAATTTGATATGTAATGACACTATTAATGGAGGTCAGCGTGTGCCAGAGGAATCGCTCAGAAAGTCACGCACCTCTCTGCGGACATTAGCACAGAACGACTGAGTCAGCCAGAGAAAAGCGCAATGAAATAGTGCTGAAAATGACTCTCTTCAGCGCGTATGTGAGAGATCTGAAGCTCTTCTTATGTAATCAGAACACCTGCAGAGATAATATTCACTGTTTGGGAGTAAAAACATTAGCAGTATAGCAGCACGATCAGCTTTCTGTGAAAAACGAGTCACTGGGATTTATACAGAAGTGACAGAAAAGTTCATTATTAACAGTCAAATGTGCGAATCAAGCAGGTGAATTGATTTATTAGTGCTGCATATGAATTTAAATTACATTTTTGCTGGATCCAGCGTGCCTGACAGTTTAGATTTAGTAAACGACATAAAATTAGCTTTCTGTGCTGCGTTAAAGTTCTCATATTATGCTCACTTTCAGGATCATAATTTTATTTTTGGGGTCTGTTAGATTACATTCACAAGCTCCAAGATCCATAAATACATTATTGTCATACTGTACATTGCTGCAGCCCCTATTTTCGTCCTCTGAAACTGACAAACGAGTAAATTTAAGCACTTTCTCTTCCATCGTCCCCAAAGTCAATGGGTTTTTCAAAAGATAGATAAGCTCTGTGTTGAACACAAGCTCAAGATAGTTTTACATTTTATTCAAAGGCATTAGTAATACACTCTTGTGATATTTTTTAAAGCTTTACTTGTCTTGAAAAAGGCAAAAAAGTGTCTAAATGGTACTAAAGAGGTATTCGGACATTAAAGGTTATCAAACCGAACAGATATTTACTCACTAGCTGCTTTCACAGCCTCATTGTGTGTAGAATCAAACTCTTGCGAACTCTTCCAACGCAAACTTTCAGTCAAATGTTTTTAAATAAAGACTGAAGGAGTTGTCGAAGCTCAATGGTGGCAACGTTGGCGGTGTAGTTATTATTTATAGCCTACGTTTAGCTTTTTACTTCTGCCGAATGTATTTAGACTTCAAAACAAGGACAACAAACAGAGTTTTTCAGGCAAGTGTTTTCTGTTGAAGAGATATGAAGGTCATTCGGCAGAGACTTTGTGCTTTGTAACTCTGCAGATCGCTTACATGCACAAACAGCTTTATCACACAATAAAGGAAAGACAAAATCAAAAAAAGCATAAGTGACCAAAAAAAAAAAAAAGACAAAAAAGAACCAGTGTTAATGATGTAATTATCTTACAATTAAAGGAGTAGTTCACCCAAAAATGACAATTTGCTGTAAATGTGCACACCCTCAGGCCGTCCAAGATTAGGATGAGTTTGTTTCTTCATCAGATTTGGAGAAATGTCTCAGCAATGGATGCTCTGCAGTGAATGGGTGCCGTCAGAATGAGAGTCCAAACAGCTGATAAAAACATCACAATAGTCCACACCTCTCCAGTCCATCAGTTAGCATCTGGAGAAGACAAAAGCTGAAACATGATTAAGACATTTTTAACATCAAACCATCGCTTCCATAATCCTTAAAAACACTTCCTCCAGTGAAAAAGTCCATCTCCTGTTGTCTCTCACGTTAAAATCCAGCCACATATTTGTTTTGGACTGTTGTGGCTTGTAAACTTGATCTGTGCAGATTTCTCTCCTGATTCAGAACAGACCACTTTTCACTGGAGGAAGCGTTATTATGGATTATGGACTTAATGATAGATTTGTTTCTTCCAAACTTGTAGCTTTTGTCTTCTCCAGATGTTAACTGATGGACTGGAGTGGTGTGGATTACTTGTGATGTTTTTATCAGCTGTTTGGACTCTCATTCTGACGGCACCCATTCACTGCAGAGCATCCATTGCTGAGACAGTGATGCAATGCTGGGAGAACTATTCCTATGACAGCACTGAGGATGTTTCTCTACTGGTGTCTTTGTACATTTAGATGTTCAAAATGGAAAACTAGCATACTACATACTGTGTGGTACACTACACATGTAATGCTGATGACCTTTTTAACAGTATATCACACAACTAGCTTTGTCTCAGCAGCAAAACCAGCCTGGATCAGCATGTTAATTCAGCGCTCACACATGGCTGACTGATTTCCCAGCATGCTAATGAGAGAGAGTGATTTGCATCAGCAGTGATGGACATGAGATCACTTCTTTCCACCTGTAAGAACAGAGAATATCATAATCACAGTCCATTTCCTCCTGGTAAGAGCGCATTAGGTATTCACACGCGCTTCACACATCTGACTGTTTGCTGCCATATCCAATAAAAACATTTCGCTGGCTTCTCTAAGTGTTTGCGACTACGCTCTATGAGAAAGGAAAAAGCAATTTACTCTTGACAGACCGAGTCGAGGAACTATTGGAATACAGAAACAGCTCTCGTAGATGGAAGTCAATCTGGATTCGGATGCATTGTGGATTCTGTGAAGGAACGATAAAGACGAGTTCAGATAGTCTTCCTTAAATTGTGCTTGAATGATTTATTAGTCGATAAAGGTCAAAACAAGCAGACAAACTTGTGCGTTTATCCACAGTTGATGACTTCATTTGTCAGATTTAGTGTTAGATGCACTGTGAAAAAACAATTTGTAAAGGCTAAAACACAAACCTTTAGATTCTGGCTGTGATAAAGGGATAGTTCACCCAAAAATGAAAAGTTGCTGTTGATTTACTCACCCTCAGGCCATCCGAGATGTAGATGAGTTTGTTTCTTCAGTAGAACAGTAAAGAAGATTTTTAGCTGAATCTGTGCTCCTTGGTGATTCATAAAATGCAAGTCAATGGCTACTGGCACTTTCAGAGTCAAAAAAGCATTTACAGGAAACACAAAATGAATCCTTGTGGCTCCTGATGATATATTGCGGTCTTATGAAGTGAAATGATCAGTTTGTGCAAGAAGCTGAACGTTATTTATCTGTAATCCAGAGCCTCAGC
The DNA here is from genome assembly GCA_021397915.2 of Tor tambroides. Taxonomy (NCBI): domain Eukaryota; kingdom Metazoa; phylum Chordata; class Actinopteri; order Cypriniformes; family Cyprinidae; genus Tor; species Tor tambroides. Next base: position 1,400 of record JAFVLL020022847.1, on the reverse strand, counting down.
TAAACAGGGAAATGTGATTCTTTCAGACAGTTTGCTTCAATGAACTGGTTCAGTTCACTAGTTCATTTACATAATTGCACAATGAGAGTCACATATACACAATTACATTATCAAAGCACCAAATAATGATGTGAATTGTGAATGTTTTGCATGTCTAAAGCATGTAAAGTGAATAAACTACGCTCTAAAAAATGCTGGGTTGTTTCAACCCAACCCACCCAGTCCATCTTTGACCCAAAATTGAGTTAAAACAACCCAGCAGTTTTTAGAGTGTAGTCTTCATCAGCTCACCTTTATACATAAACAATGAAAAACCATAAAAATGTTAATTTGGCCACTTCTTTCAAGTGTTCAGTTCACGCATGCACACATCAGCAGCTCTTCGGTCCAAGTTGAAGTGTTTCCTCAGTTCACTGACTGTTGGAGGAACTGAATCACTGAATCAGTTCATTCATCACAGGATCAGATGTGCCGCTATTTCGGCTCATTTACATTTAGCTATTTAGCAGATGCTTTTATCCAAAGCGACTTACAAATGAGGACAACAGAAGCAATCAAAATCAACAAAAGAGCAATGATATGTAAGTGCTGTGACAAGTCTCAGTTAGCCTAACACAGTACGCAAGGGGTTTTTAATAAATAAAAAGTCAAGTCAAGTCACCTTTATTTATATAGCGCTTTTAACAATACAGATTGTGTCAAAGCACTTAACAGTATCAAACTGGAGGATAGAGTGTCAGTAATGTATAATAATAAGATTAAACACTCAATTTTTAATTAAGGGCATTTCATTATTGAATTCAGAGATGTCATTGTTCAGCTCAGTTTAGTTTAAATAGTATCTGTGAAATCAAATTGATGATAATCGCTAGAAATTAAGTATTCCCAACTGAGCAAGCCAGAGGCGATAAACGACAAAAAGAAAATAAGTAGATAAAAGAAAAGAATAGGGAATGCTAGAGTTATAGGGTTTTTTTTAAATAAAAATAAAACAAGTCAAAAGATTAGAAAAAGAATACAGAATGCTAGTCTTAGAGGGTCATTTTTTATAATAAATAGAAAGAAAACAAGTAGAAATAGAATAGAGAGTGCAAGTGTTAGAGAGTCAAGTGTTGTTGTTTTTTATTTTGTTTTCAAATTTTTTATTTTTGTTTTTCGTTTCCAGTCAGAGAGACTGTCAGGTGTCTGTTTTGACTGAATAACTTGTAAATCTGTGCTGCTCGAGCCGCTTTCAGACGCTTCAGTCCGATTTGGTGAACCTAAAAGAATCAGTTCAAAAGAATGATTCGTTCATGAACCACCGTTTGCCTGAGGCTCTGGATTACAGGTAATAATGTTGTAAATAATGTTTAGTTTCTTGCACAGATTGATTGTTTCTCTTCATAAGACCTCAATATATC
>JAFVLL020022846.1:0-21679 GCA_021397915.2 Tor tambroides | reverse complement strand
AGTGAGGTTTGTAATTTTATTAATGAAGAATGTGGCAAAGTCGTCAGCTGTTAGAGTTGATGAAGGAGGGGGAGGAGGAGGACAAAGGAGGGAGGAAAATGTTTTAAAGAGCATGTGAGAGTTAGGCGAATTGTTAATTTTGTCATGATAGTATGTCCTTTTAGCAGTGGAGACATTAGCAGAGAAGTCAGAGAGGAGTGATCGATATAAATTAAGGTCAGTAGGATTTTGTGATTTGCGCCATACCCTTTCTGCAGCCCTGAGCTTAGAACGATGTTCGCGGAGAACGTCAGATAGCCAAGGGGCAGAAGGGGTGGTACGGGCTGGCCTGGAAGATAAGGGGCAGAAACAAAGATGAAGTTCTCAAGGTGAATGCATACCTTGACTCAAGGGGCCAAACAACTAAAAATCAAGTCAATAATCTTGGGGTGATTCAGGAGACAGACCTTAGTTTCAGTAGTCATGTCAAAGCAATAACTAAATCAGCATATTATCATCTCAAAAACAGTGCAAGAATTAGATGTTTCTAGTCAAGACTTGTTCGTGCCTTTATCACAAGCAGGGTGGATTATTGTAATGGTCTCCTCACCAGCCTTCCAAGGAAGACCATTAGACAGCTGCAGCTCATACAGAACGCTGCTGCCAGGATTCTGACTAGAACCAGAAAATCTGAGCATATCACACCAGTCCTCAGGTCCTTACACTGGCTTCCAGTTACATTTAGGATTGATTTTAAAGTTCTTTTACTTCTTTATAAATCACTCAATGGGCTAGGACCTAAATACATTGCAGATATGCTCACTGAATATAAACCTAACAGACCACTCAGATCATTAGGATCATTAGGTTAGAAATACCAAGGGTTCACACAAAACAAGGGGAGTCTGCTTTTAGCTATTATGCCACCCACAGTTAGAACCAGCTTCCAGAAGAGATCAGATGTGCTAAAACATTAGCCACATTTAAATCCAGACTCAAAACTCATCTGTTTACCTATGCATTTGTTGAATGAGCACGGTGCTACGTCCGAACTGATTGCTGTATTTTATGTATAATCATTTTCTATTCTTGACTGTTTTAAATTAATTTTAAATCAATTTTTATTTCTTTTTAAAAGTTTTAACAGAAGGCCAAAGTAAATGCTGTGATGGTAAAGAGAATGTGGGCAAAGAAAGACAAGTGTGTTGGTTAATCAGTTGAAAGTAGGACCTCTGAGTTCTATTTATTTGGTTTATGATGGTCAAAGTAAGTAGGGTGTGAAGTAGTTTGGAAGGTTTTTTCACTTTTCACAAATTACTTGTTTTTATTTGTTGTGATTATTATTTTTTTAATGACTATTTTACTTCCTTGTAAAAGCACTTTGAATTACCACTGTGTGTGAAATGTGCTATATAAATAAACTTGCCTTGCCTTGCCTATTAAATGCTTAACAAACAGGACATGAACTAGCCTAACTCAAAAATTCTGAACACCGTTTGTTGACGCCACTGCCATTACGCTATAGGCTGAGGTACCTCACGTGATCTAAGTTAGCGATTACGCTTTCTTCAGCATTAAAACCCCAGATCCTCTCATTTTCAAATAATAGGCCATCTGTAGCGAGAACTTACAATGCGAGCCAGGGCTTAAAAACGAAAAACAATTTCAATTGGTTTACTCCGAGCAGAATCAGTATATTTAACATTTCTGTTCTTGCATTCCTAAAAAAAAAAATATAAAGTTTAATAACATTTTTTTTTTTTTTACTTTTTTATATATAATAATAACAATGGTACAGAGTTTTCTTACTCAAAAAAAAAAACAAAAAACAAAAAAAAATCTGGTATATTGCATCTATTCATGGCCAGTACAGCATAATTCTCTTTTATAACAAGATTTTGGACAAATGTATTAAACAAACAGAAAAACTGTCAACAAAATTAAAGTATTTTTTCCAAGATATTTATAATGTTTACTGCATGGTAAAAAAAAAAAAAAAATGCTACTCTTATAAAACTGCGTTTTGAGAGAGAAAAAAAGATAAGTCACTAGGCTTTACGTCACATTTTATTAATACGATCAGAAATAATGTAGGCTAAAATAACGGTGAATAAAGCAAAATGTTTACAAAAATTAAACACATTATAAACACAGTGACAGGCTATTTTAGTTCCCTTCTAAAATATATATTTTATATTTTACCAAAAAAGTGCTCTTGTCAACTTTTTCTTGTCAAAAAAGATGCCAGGTGTGAACACGCCCTTAGAAAAGATCTTTATGGTCATACAGATAGAAGCAAAACATAATTAAAAATTGTAAAGCTTTTTTTCAAAATTAAGAAGTTCAGAGCGTGTCACGAAGTGCCATGGTGCACACAGCAAGGATGAACGAGGCACACGGCGACGAGGATGTAAACTCAAATAACAGTCTTTACTTCAAACAAGGCAGGGCAAGACAAGGCAAGGTAGACACAGACTGGAACACCGGGAAGTAATGAGTAGACCAGACGAAAAGGAATTGAACAGGCAGGAACTAAATACACAGGCTAATTACACAAACACAGCTGGAACAGAATTAGCTAATAATCACACTAAACAAGGACAGGAAACAAACCAAATAAGGAAACATGAGGCGGGAACACATGACACACACGACAGAGGTCTGACATAACTCCCCCCTCCCGGAAGGCGCGTCCCGAGCCGTAACAGTTCCAATGGGGAGGGGGGGTGGGTGCTCTGGAGAGCGGAACAGACAGAACGGAGGCCATGGCGGTGCAGGGAGCTCAGGAGGCCATGGCAGGTGGTCCTTGTGGCCGTGGCCTTGTCCCTCGGCTCAGCCATTCCAGCCGGAACCCTTCTACCCCCCCCCCCCAAAATTTCCATGGGGCAATTACGGGGTAGCAAGTGCCCTCTGGGGCTAAACAAACAAGAACGAGAGAGCCCTCCAGGGCTAGACAAACAGGAACAGGACTGCCCACAGGAACAGGAAGCCCTCCTAGGCTAAGCTTGGAAGCTGAGGTCCATACTGGGCATGACGGGAGCACTACAGCCCTCCTTGGGCTGGACGTGGAGTCAGGGGCCCTCACAGGGTGAACTCAGGAACCGCTTCTGATGAAGCACTACCGGAAACCCAACAGACAAGACCGACAAGACTGATAAAATGTTCCTGTGGACATGACAAGACATAAAAATGGCACTCCTGGCAGTGACATGTGGACTGGATCCACTGGACCTGGGAACGGCACTCCTGGCTGAAATTAGGGAACTGGATCCTCTGGAACCGGAAACGGCACTCCTGGCTGTGTCTACGGAACTGGATCTGTGGGAACTGGGAGTGGCACTCCTAGCCGTGACTAGGGAACTGGATCCTCTGGAACCGGCAACGGCACTTTTGGCCATGACTATGGAACTGGAACCCTCGGCACTCAGGAACGGCACTCCTGGCCGTGTCTAGGAAACTGGATCCTCTGGAACCAGCAACGGCACTCCTGGCCGTGACTATGGAACTGGATCCGCGGGACTCGGGAATGGCGCTCCTGGCCGTGTCTAGGGAACTGGATCCTCTGGAACCGGAAATGGCACTCCTGGCCGTGTCTACGGAACTGTATCCTTGGGACTCAGCAACGGCACTCCTGGTCATGACTACGGAACAGGATCCACGGGAACTGGAAACTGAAGTGAGCCGCAGCCGGCAGGCTTGACGTCGTAGCGGCCGGCAGGCTTGACTTCAGAACGGCTGGTGGGCTGAGAGAGCCGCAGCCGGCAGACTTGACATCGGAACGGCCGGCGGGCATGAGTCAGCAGCGGTCAGCGGGCTTGGGTGAGCCGCGGACGGCGGGCTTGCCACATGAACTGCAGGCGGGCTTGCCACAGGAACTGCAGAACTGCAGACAGGCTTGGGTGAGCCGCGGACGTCGGCATTGATTTCCCCGCGGACGGCGGGCTTGCCACATGAACTGCAGAACTGCAGACAGGCTTGGGTGAGCCGCGGACGTCGGCATTGATTTCCCCGCGGACGGCGGGCTTGCCACATGAACTGCAGGCGGGCTTGGGTGAGCCACGGACGGCGGCGTGAACGAGCGGCAGCCCGTGAACTTGACTTTGGAGCCGTGGATGGCGGTGGTGATTTCTCCGCGAACAGCGGGCTTGAGGGAGCCGCAGACGGCAACGTCGATTTCCCCGTGAACGATAGGCTTTAGAGAGCCGTCGACAGCGGAGGACTTTTCCCCGCGAACGGCGGCGGACATGACTTCGGAGCCGCGGGACAAAACACAGGAACAAAACAAAAGAACTTTCAAAAACGGAAAACAAAACGGTGAAAAGGGGCGCTGCTTACTGTATTGGTCTGGTCTTCTGTCATGGTGCACACAGCAAGGATGAACGAGGAACACAGAGACGAGGATGTAAACTCGAATAACAGTCTTTACTTCAAACAAGGCAGGGCAAGACAAGGCAAGGTAGACACAGACAGGAACACTGGGGAGTAACGAGTAGACCAGACGAAAAGGAACTGAACAGGCAGGAACTAAATACACAGGCTAATTACACAAACACAGCTGGAACAGAATTAACTAATAATCACACTAAACAAGGACAGGAAACAAACCAAATAAGGAAACATGAGGCGGGAACACATGACACACACGACAGAGATCTGACACAAAGTCCCTCAGCACATTTTTTTCTTTCGTTTTTTTTTTTTTAATCTGTAAATGATTTAAGTGAAATATATTTCTTGTATAAGCTCATATTCCTTTTCATTTCTATAGTTTTATTCAGTTTTCTCTGTTCAGAAACAGATGCAGTTTTATTTTCAGTTTTATTCAGTGTTTTATACCATTTTATTACAACAGTAAAATAATTTTTAAATTATCTTTAAAATACTATTTAATATTTTATTGATAATATTTTAATATTTAAAAAATAATATTTTATTTATAATTTAATAAAATAATATCCTTAAAAATAAAGTATCCATACAGGCCTACAGTTGTTTTATGTTTGTTTTTTATGTTTTTTCATCTGCAGAAATAATAAAATAAAACAATGTTTGATGGTTATTGGCTATAGCGATGCATTAATAATCAGTCTGAGCTGAACAACAGGGAAACTCTTGCTAAGCATGACAAGTAGCGTGACAAAAATGTGCAAGTTTACACTAATTTTTTTTTCCATCTTCTCTGTGTTCATGCAAATTTATCTGAACTAAATGAACGTTTTAACAGGTTTCCAGCTTTTAAAATGAATGCTTTCAACAAGGAACAAATAAACCCCAATAAAACTACCAATCACTAAAAAAATGCCCCTCAAAAAAAGACACAACAGGCTCAGCCCAGAATTTTTGTATAATAATAATAATAATAATAATAATAATAATAATAATAGCCCAGCCGTTTTTAGAGGAACAGGCCTACTGCAAAACATGAGACTGTGAAAAAAAGAAACTCGCTGTAAAATGCAAACTGTTTTCCTCTGCTTCATCACTTCATTTGCAATTACAAAAACACAGACCCTGTCTTTATTTATTTTTGTAAATGTTACTTTTAGGTCACATCATGTAGCAAAAATACATTTTGTTTGTCTGTCAGATTCAAACTCATGTCACTCGCATTAAAGGGTAAGCATTTACGACAACAAAATAGCGGAGACTACAACAATAGTCACATTGACAAGCGCTTGTGAGCGAGAGGTTATGAGTCAGCTCAGCTTTGGTTTAAAAGAGATCAAAAATATTTGTTATCAGTCATGACTTAATGGGGAAAAATAGAGCAGACACTGAACAAGTATACTCCATTTGAAGTTGTGCGCCAACGCGGGCGGTCTGCGCACAACTTCAAATGGAGTATACTTTGAAAGGCATACGCTAGCGTATGCGTACAAAAATGAAGTATACTTAGGCCTTTAGATGGTGATTTTAGATGACCCACAAAGTATAGCAAAGCATAATAAAAGTAACCTTTGTGCAGTACATGCAATAAACTTCAATAGACTATAGCTTTCCGTGATTAATGTTGTCTGCCACATCAGTACAGTACTTTACATGACTGCCTCCCACTGATCATGTCTTTTCTATGTTACAGCATTCCCTGTGGTGCTGCGTAACACACCGTGGTCACGCGTGATCCCTTTTCTCTGTGTGCACATTTTCAGTGGCCACATCTGTATATATACAGAGTTCTGGCAAGAAACTCTAGATGGCGAAGTCCGATCCCAGATAGCATGCGGATGTGAGCCACTTAAGGCAATGATACGACACTGCTGGCCTTCTTATGGCCCATACAAAATGGATGTAAGCCTGAAGTGGCCCAAATGTAAAATAGCAAAAATGGTCCAAATGTATCATAATAACATGTGGGCCTCTATAGGCAAAGATGTGGTATTCACAGCAATGTGTAATCTGAATGTGACCCTAAAGTGGCCCATGTAGTAAATAGTGAATATGGCCCAAATAGTGCCAACCAAATGTGGTCCATCTTTGGAAAAAATGTGGCATAATTGACACAGGCTAATCAGGGTGTAAACCAAATGTGGTCCACATATGTTTCAGCAAATGTGGCCCAGGTATATTAAAACGTATCTGAGCCAGTTTTGGCAAAGATATGGCACGGTGAACACTGGCTAATGTGGCTGTGAGCCTAAAGTGGCCCTCACATGATGCCACAAATGTGTTCCAGTTATCCTAAAACGTATCTGGACCAGTTTTGGCAAAGATATGGCACAGTGAGCACTTGCTAATGTGGGTGTGAGCCTAAAGTGGCCCGCACATGCCGCCACAACTGTGGCCCAGTTACCCTTAAACGTATCTGGGCTAGTTTTGGCAAAGATACGGCACAGTGAGCACTGGCTAATGCGGCTGTGAGCCTAAAGTGACCCGCATATAAAATGACAAATATTGCCCAAATAATAACATTTTGGGCCACTTTTGGCAAATATAAGGCACAGTCAGCATTGGCTAATCAGTGTATAAGCCTAACTTGTCCCACATTTGACATGGCAAATATGCACCATATATTATAAAACAGATGAGGGCCACTTCTGGTTTGGATGTTGCACTTGACACTGGCTAATTGAAATGGAAGTTTGAAATTGTAAATATGGCCTAATAGAATTTGGCTACTTTTAGTAGGATGCAACACAGTTAACTGATGCAGAATGATCTGGATATGAGTCTTAAGAAGGCTACATACGCAGCAATTTATTTTTTTGAAACATTTAAATGGCAGTTTTTTATATGTGTTCTGTGCGGCATAAAAACAGAAGTGCACTATAATGATAGCTCTTACTGTCAAGGTTTCTGTTAATTTGGATTTTTTTTCCCCCCCTTTTACACTGTTTCCCTTGTTGTATTGATTGTATTATTCTATTCAGGTGTGCCTAGTTAATTATCCTTGTTTGGCCTGAGTACTAAAGTTCCTGTATGTTCACTTTGAGTTTGTCTGGTCTTACGTCTACATGTAATAAATGTTGCTGTGCTACATTGTGTTTGGATTTACCCTTGTTGGATTAAAGACTTAATGAAACATCTGACCTCTGTGATTGCCAACAAGGGTTTTGCCACCAAGTACTAAGCCATGTTTTGCGAAGGGGTCAAATACTTATTTGACTCATTAAAATGCAAATCAATTTATAACTTTTTTGAAATGCTTTTTTCTGGATTTTTTTGTTGTTATTCTGTCTCTCACTGTTAAAATAAACCTACCATTAAAATTATAGACTGATCATTTCTTTGTCAGTGGGCAAACGTACAAAATCAGCAGGGGATCAAATAATTCCCCCCCCCCCACTGTAACTCGCCGATTAACCACCAGAGTACCATTGTTGTAGAAACAAACTAACTAGTCACGACGGTTTCCCCAAAACGATCGCATCTCCATCGTTTGAACCACAACAGCTCAACAATATAGGGCCATTGTTAACGATGTCAAACAATGCTTTGGGAAACACATCCCTGTCCGTGGTGTTTAACTACAAAATGCAGTTCTATTAGCAACGTCACTTTGTAACACACGGCCTAATGAATAGGTAGGGCTACACCAGGGGAACACCAAAGCGCAATTTCTTTCCCTCCAAAAATGTTTGATTCAAAACACACAGAGAAAAAAACTAACATAGACACGAAGTATAACTGCCAACTCCAAAGTCTATTGTACAATTTCCACAAAAAAACTCAAACAACTTATACAATAACATACAACATATACAATATATACAACTGTGTAAGTGTGTGTATGTGTGTTTATCAAAAGTCCGCACCAGTCCAATTTATGAGTGTGTGAGTGTTTTCAATCGGCCTCACCGGGATGCATTAGAGTCCGGGAGCACAAAGAACAGCACTGTCCTGTGATGGAACCCCGAGGCAAAATAATCCAGTTTTCACAGTTTATTTCCACAAGGTAAGTATCAAAAATCACAGTCCACAACAGCAAGGGAAATTCATTACCACATGAATAAACAGATAGTTCGTGGTAATCCAACTGAGCAATACTAGCGTTGCTCCTAAACGCCAATCAGAGGATTCCTTTATAAGTTTGCGTGGATCAGCTGATTTTGTTGAAGTCACGGGGATTCCCTGGCACGTACCGTCAGAACTCTCGTGAGTAAAACTGGGATCAATCCCACTGGTCAGGGCAACCGAAACATAGAGGAAACAATAATAGGCTGGCTTATAAACATCCCCCTTATGTGGCCGCACCACATAGATCCCCTCCTCCAGCCGACGACTTCGGAGGAGAGCGTCCGTAATAACGCTTCAAATTAACCACATAAAATACATCTGTTTTAGGTGGGTTGCCCCAGCAGACTGTGTAATTTATTGGCCCTGTTTTACTTTTTATTGTAGCTGGTCCCTCCCACTTGGGTGCTAGCTTGGCAGAGAATTTATTTGAGGCACTGGAGAGAGGATGGGTTCTAAACCAAACCAGGTCACCCAGCTGAAACTGTGCATTTTTTCTCCGGTTATTATAATACCTGGCTAGTTTGGCTTGGCTCATCCTCATTCTTTGTCTCACCTCTTCCACCATGATGTTTTGTTGTTCCACCAGGGAATAGGCTGCTTGTCTGGTGAAGCCGGATGGTGAATTGGATGCTCTAGTGGTCCCAGAATCTGCCTGCCCAGCATAAGCTCAGAAGTGGTCTTTCCAGTGCTCTCCTGCTGTGCGGTGTTAATAGCGAAGCAAAATTCTGGTAACCATTGATCCCATGTCTGGTGTTGTTGACCAACAAAAGCCACAATCATCCTTTTGACAGTCCTGTTTATTTTCTCTGTAAGATTGGCTTGTGGGTGATAGCTTGTGGTAAGTCTCTGTATACACCCCCATGTTTTACACAGGTCTGCGAGTATGCTGGATTTAAACACAAATCTGGCAAACACTTGTGGAAACATTTCCACCCATTTGGTGTAATAATCTACGATAACCAGGAGGTATATATTCCTCTTCTTGCTTATAGGAAATGGACCCATCACGTCCAACCCTAGAGTATGACCTGGTTCAGGAACTTGTGTACTCTGTAAGAAACCCACTGGCTTAGTATTGCTTGGTTTATATTTCTGACAGATCTAACACTTCTTTACATACCGCCAGACGTCTTTTCTTACCGACGACCATCAGGCCACATCTAGAATCTTCAATAGTGTTTTAAACTGTCCCAGATGGCCCCTGAGAGGATTATCATGGTAATAGTGCATAAACTCAGAGATTAGTGATTGAGAGACCACTAGTTGATACTTTTCTTCTTGGTGTTTCAGAGGGACCTTGCGGTACAACACCCCCTGCTGCTCCTCAAAGGAGATAGATCGTTCCTTGGTCGCTTGAGGCTTGATGTCCTCCTTCAGATGGGTGAGAGTGGTGTCTGCCTTCTGAGCCACCGCTATCTCCTCCAAGGATTGAGGTAAGATAGATGCAGGATGTGAATTTATGGAGAGACAAGGGGCTGCCACCATAGAGGAAGGGTCGTAGACTCTGGATAAGGCCCAGAAGTGGGATAAGGTCTTTCAGCAGGGGGTAATCTGCAACTGCTTAGATCACAAAAAAGATCAATCTCCACCCCTCTCTTTGGAGACCATACAACCCAAGAACTTAAGCTGACGCTTGAAGAAATGGCATTTTTTCATGTTGAGTGACAAGTTGGTCCAAGTGAGTTTATGGAGTATGGAGTGTAGGTGTTGCACATGATCTTCTTTTGTCTTTGAGTAGATGATGATGTCATCGATATACACAAAGCAGATCTTCCCCCTTAAGTCGGCCAGCACTCTCTCCATCAAGCGTTGGAAGGTGGCAGCAGAGTTTTGAAGTCCATACGGCATGGATTTAAACTGGTATAGCCCCTTGGTGGTTACAAATGCAGTTTTCTCCTTGCTCTGCTCTTCCATCTCCACCTACCAATACCCAGACTGCAAATCCAACGAGCTGAACCATGAGGCCCCTTCCAATGATTCCAGAATGTCATAGATTAAGGGCATTGGGTAAGTATCAGGTATTGTGTTTCTATTCAGTTTTCTGTAATCCACGCAGAACCTGTAGGAGCCGTCAGGTTTGGGGACCAGGACCACTGGTGAAGACCAGGGTGAGAAGGAGGGCTCGATGATGTTATCACGGAGCATCTGGTCGACCTGCTCCACAATGATCTGTCTCTTAAGGGGTGAAACTCTATAAGCTCTTGATTTAACTGGTATTTCGTCTGATAGAATGATTTTATGTCGTACCACCGAAGTTTTCCCCAGAATATTAGAGGTGGTTGCTGGCTAGGTGGATATCAGCTTTGTCAACTCCTCCTGGTCGTCAGAGTCATAAGGGCTTAATGCTGATTGAATGGTTGAGAGTTCGGGAAGTCTCCCTGTTGGTGGTAAGGCATAGTAAAGGTTTATCTTGGCAGCTCTAGGAGAAGGATTCTCTGCAGAAAATGTACTCACACCGTCAGGTCTCACTGACGTTAAAAACGGGTAATAGGTATAGGTGCATCTCAATAAATTAGAATGTCCTGAAAAAGTTCATTTATTTCAGTAATTCAACTCAAATTGTGAAACTCGTGTATTAAATAAATTCAATGCACACAGACTGAAGTAATTTAAGTCTTTGGTTAAAGGCATTTCATTATTGGATTCAATAATGTCATCGTCCAACTCAGTTCTAATTTACAATAATGCATCTGTGCAATCAAGTCGACGATATCGCTGGAAATTAAGTGTCCCCAACTAAGCAAGCCAGAGGCGACAGCAGCAAGGAACCAAAACTTCATAGGTGACAGAATGGAGAAAAAAACCTTGGGAGAAATCAGGCTCAGTCGGGGGTCCAATTCCCCTCTGGCCCCCCGACTGATGGTAGATAATATTTTGCAGGTCTCTGGACTGGTGTATAGTGCCATCTGCCATAACGAATCTCTGTGGAGTGGAGGTAAGGACTGATGGAGTGTTTCCTTTTAGCTGCTTCCACAGTTTCTCCTGCATTAATGGAAATGTGCTCCCTGTGTCAAGCACAGCCCTTATTTCTTTCCCATGCGCCTTACAGGAATGATGAGGAGGGAGGTCATTGGATGAGATTGTGCGATGGTGACCCCAGCCAGGTTTTTGTTGGAGCTTCTCTCTGCTGCTTTTGTGGGGTTTTTTTCTTTGCTGCTTTGTGTACCGACCTTCAGCCAGTAATCTTTAGCACCCATGCAGTCTTTTTCCACCAGCGACCCAACCTTCACTAACTGCTCCACGTTGCTCACTGTTCCCCTCCGACATCCAGCAACTCTGGGGTTGATGTTATTAAGGATGCGGTTCACCAGTTCCTCCTCGGAGATACCTGGCTTCCATTTCAAGCAGAGGGCTCGATAGTCGTATGCAAAGTCCCTCAGGTGTTGTTTTGGCTGTTGGACCATTGTCCTCAACTTCTCCTCCACTTCTGAGAGGTAGTCGTCAGACAGAAAAGCCTTTGACCTTAAAGTCTATGACAGGGATAGGCAATTTCGGTCCTGGAGGGCCGGTGTCCTGCAGAGTTTAGCTCCAACCCTAATCAAACACACCTGCTTGTAACTTTCTAGTGATCTTGAAGACATTAATTAGCTTCTTCAAGTGTGTTTGATTAGGGTTGGAGCTAAACTCTGCAGGACACCGGCCCTCCAGGACCGAAATTGCCTATCCCTGGTCTATGACCTTAGCCTTCTCTGCCTTCCACCAGCTCTGTGCCGGTCCTCTCAGGACCGTACTCCGAGTTCCAATGAGCTCGGCGCTGGGAAGAGGCCTAATCTCCAAGAAGTTCTCACACTGTTCTATGAAGCTGAGCACATCCGCTGTTTCACAAGAGTCGCCGAAGGAGTGGAACTCCAGTCGGATGGGTGGCCTGGCACAGAATGAGGACGATGCAGCCATTACTGAGGAGGTATGGGCACTGGGTGGATGAGACTGCACAGGGGAAGGAATAACATATGTAACACTGAGTGGCTTTTGTGCTGGTATTTTGGGTCTAGATACAGGAGCTGGGGTCTGTGGACCATGGTCAGAGGAAATATGGGAGGTAGACGGTGTGTAGGCCTGCAACCTTGCGAGGGTGGGAGTGCTAGTGAAGCTCAACTTTTTCATTTGACTCTCCCATTTAGCATCTCTCCTGAGTAAACAATCTGTGATGGCCTTCTTTAACTTTTCTAGGGACTTATTGAAATAATCCTCCAAATCTGCCAAGCCAGCGTCCACAACCTCCCTGAAACTTTGCTCCCTATTTAATGAGCTGTCTACTGACTGTTTGAAGTCGTGTTCCAATGTTTGAACTTGTTGATTAAGGGCCAATTAATCCACTTTAAACTGTGACATGTCTGACTGCACTGTACCACAGCAGCATTTAATATACAACTTCCTTCATCATCATCATCATCATCAGTCTGTTCAGTGTCAGAAATATACAGTGAGCTAACCATAGATGTTATTTCTGCCTTTGGATTGCGTCTTGTTACAAAAGGACTAGCTGTAAAATCCACATCTGTCTGTTCATTATTGTTAATGCTTTGGTCATTTATAGGCGCAACAGGGTTGTCAGTATTTACAGCATGAACATCCCCAACAACATCTGTATTTGTAACATTCATTTTGATAGTGTCTTGAAATCAAACAAACCATACAACCAAAATAACAAAGGGTCCCCGTACGAGCCACCAATATGTAACACAGGGCCTAATGAATAGGTAGGGCAACACCAGGGAACACCAAAGCACAGTTTATTTCCCTCCAAAAATGTATGATTGAAAACACACAGGGAAAAAAAACAACTAACATAGACCCGAAGTATAACTGTTAACTCCAAAGTGTATTTTACAATTTCCATAAAAAAAACCAAACAACATACAATAATATACAACATATAAAATATATACAAGTGTGTAAGTGTGTGTATGTGTGTTTTTCAAAAGTCCGCACCAGTCCAATGTATGAGTGTGTGAGAGTTTTTATCGGCCTCACCGGGATGGGTTAGAGTCCGGGAGCACGAAGAAATCAAAAATCACAGTCCACAACAGCAAGGGAAGAAGAACGATCATTCGTGGTAATCCAACTGAGCAATACTAGCGTTGCTTCTGAATGCCGACCAGAGGATTCCTTTATAGGTTCGCATGGATCAGCTGATTTCATTGACGTCACGGGGATTCCCTGGCGCGTACAGTCAGAACTCTCACGAGTAAAACCGGGATCAATCACACTTGTGTGGGCAACAGAAACATAGGGGAAACAATAGGTGCGTTCGACTTGAAGCACGGCTACAGGCAGCGATCAACGAGAGTAGCCGCTTGCAGTCAGGGGAGGAGTTGAAAACGGACACTTAAGCCGGACACTTTCTGCTCCCGTTAGTGACGCTCACGCGGTGTTTGCATACTCTATCACAGATTAAATGAATAAAATGCAATATTTGTCAAATACACAGACATTTCAGAAACGTTTTCATGAGCAACAGAAACACTTTTGATATACTGCTTAATACAGGGCCGTCTGTTCAAGAATAAAGTTCAACAAAACATATACTATTTAAATACCAATAAAGTGAGGGTATATTTACTTTTATCAGTGTTTTTTATTAAATGTGACTCAATATAACATTGCGACTATACAATAAAAAAGCTTTTACTGTTCTAAAAACAGATTTGTGAGCAGTATTGGATTTGAAGATGTTAGAAACACACATCATTGTTGTCATGTGGTGAGTTTGGCCAATCGCGAAATAGCTGTGTCGTCATCAGCGCTCCCTCAGTCGCTCTGGAGAAATTGCGCCGACTGCCACACGTGACAGTGACGTGGCGTCGGCGCCGGTTCAAGTCGGACTAAATTTCTAACCGGCATGCACTGCTTCAAGTCAGCCGCCGATCGGTCTGCTAAGTGCTGCATGAAGTCGAACGCACCTAATAATACAAATACAGCTGACACTACACAAATAGCTTGATAGGCTGGCTTATAAACATCCCCTTATGTGGCCACAACTTCCTGTTTGTTGCTGCCACATGTTTTGAGATTGAGCTCCTTTAAATTAATTCTTTATCGTCTATTCTTTTTTTTTTATCTTAAAATCAATTTTATACACCATCATTTTGGTTTCTACAACGTGTGAATATATCCTCTATCGCATTCTACAACAAAAACAGTCAGAGCACCTTGTTATCATCAGTTTTATTTTGATTTCCCAAGTCCGCTATTAGCTTATAGCCCGTTAGCATCACAAAGCGTGGTTGCCGCTAATCTCACTTACATTGCTAATACTTTATTCACACACATTACCGTTGTTTTATTCACTGTTACTTGCTTTAATAGTAGATTTGTGTCTACCTTTGAGTGCAGGTGATGATGTGTTTGAGCTGCCTGTGGCCGTGGAGAAGTATGGAAGCATATGTGTAGCTAAATTCAATTTGAAATGTAATATGCAAAATGCAATATGTAAAATGGCAATGTATTTCTGTATTAAAATTCACATTTTTCACATTCATATATGCACTTATTTAGTGCAAAATGAAAATGAAAATTCAATTATATCTTAAATTTGCCATTTTCTACACTAGTTTTAATATGCAAATAAAAAACATATTTTAAAGCTTAATAAGTTGCAAAATTAAAATGAAAATGTATTACCCAAATTGATTAGATATGTTTAACATGTCCAAGCAAAAACTGTAGCAAAATTATCATTTAAATGCTGTTTTTCCTAAATGCATTTAGACTTAGAGGTAGGACACTTGGGATTGCATTTTTATCCTGAGACCGTGGGATAACTGTAGCAAAATGCATTCTGAGCCAAAGGTGCAGCAAAAGGGTAGCAAAATGGTAATTTAAATGTATTTTATTTTTCTTAAATGCATTGACACTTACATATATGACGTTTCAATTGCATTTTCATTAAATACCCAGCGATGAATATAGTTTGTCATTGTGGATTTGAAAATGCATTCCGAGCTGAGCACGCCCCCTAGCTGTCAATCATTACATCAAGGTGGGGCTCGGCAACAGGACGCACGATAGGTCAATATTCACCGTTAACCAAACGCTTTTCACCTGCCTGAACATCTCTCACCGTTTACACTCGGACTGATGCACATAAGCAAACAGACAATGCTATTCTACACTTATTTACTACCTTATCTTATATTTTATTACTCTTTTATTTTTAATCCGTAAAATAGCGCGTGTTCCATGGCACCTGAACAGGGACGTGCAGAGAGTTCCTCAGGTGCAGGGGCTTTGGGGGCTGGAGCCCCTGCCCTTTTTTCAAAATTATTCAAAAGTGCCCCTCTCAGACAAATATCAATGATATTGTGGTCAGTAAGACAAAATGCATTTGAATTCTAATTAACATGATAATGTGTACAAAATGGTAACTAATTGCTCAAAAGTCAGAAAATTCCTGTTTATTTTTACATATCTGTCAAATCTGAGGCGTTGCTATGGGTTGCGTGCGCTTTGCTCGACTGACTGATATTCCACAGTCTGTTCAGAAACCATAGGCATATATGGCTCTTTCAGTGAGTGGGTCGACGGAAGGAAAAAAATAAACCAAACAATATTTTAAACTTTTTTTCATCAATAATCAAAGCTAGCATGTCGATTTAATTAAAAATCCATATTATATATATTTTAGAATATTAAGCTACATAATTCATGGTGACGTAAAATGACTTTATTATATTACCAATTTTGATAGTTATGCAGCATTATGAAAGTGTCTTATGCTAATCAAGCCTGCATTTATTTGATCAAAAATACAGAAAAACTGTAATATTGTGAAATATTACAATTTTAAAAGAATGTTTTTCTATTTTAATATACTTTAAAATATCATTCATTTCTGTGATTCAAAGCTGAATTTTCAGCATCATTACTCCAGTCTTCAATGCATGGTGCTTCAGAAATCATTCTAATATTCTGATTTATTATCAATGTTGGAAACAGTTGTGCTGCTTAATTTTTTGCTTTTTATTTTTATTTTATTAATTTATTTTGGAACCTGTGATACTTTTTGGGGTTCATTGATAAATAACATTTAAAAAGAACATCATTTATTCAAAATAGAGATGTTTTCTAACAACATCAATCTTTATTATCACTGTTTCTATCAATTTAACAAATCCTTGCTGAATTAAAAACTCATTTCTCAAAAAAATAAATAAATACTGACCGCAAGCTTGAACGGTAGTGTATATTGTTACAAAAGTTATATTTTAAATAAATGCTGTTCTTATTTAACTTTTTATTCATCAAAGAATCCTGAAAAAAGTATGACTCGTTTCCAACATTGCTAATAAATCAGCATTGCATAAAATGTATTTTAAAGTATATTAACATTTTGTGACTTATTGCAAAAATATAAAATAGTAAATTATCCAAACTTTTGACCAATTTTTTTTTATTATTTTTTTTTTTACATTTGAGCCCCTGCTCCTGAGGAACTCTCTGCATGTCCCTGTTCAGGTGCCACAGAACACGCGCCATTTTACGTATTAAAAATAAAAGAGTAGTAAAATATAAGGTAAGGTAGTAAATAAGTGTAGAATAGCATTGTCTGTTTGCTTATGTGCATCAATCCGAGTGTCAATGGTGAGAGATGTTCAGGCAGGTGAAAAGCATTTGGTTAACGGTGAATATTGACCTACCGTGCGTCCTGTTGCCGAGCCCCACCTTGATGTAATGATTGACAGGTAGGGGGCATGCTCGTCTCGGAATGCATTTTCAAATTCACAATGACTTAAACTATATTCATCGTGGGGTATTTAATGAAAATGCAGTTGAAACATCATATATGTAAGTGTCAATGCATTTAAGAAAAATAAAATACATTTATATCACCATTTTGCTACCCTTTTGCTGCACCTTTGGCTCAGAATGCATTTTGAAACTCTCATTGCATTTTGCTACAATTATCCCACGGTCTCACGAGTAAAATCCATGGATAGTATCAGTAAAGATTTTTTTTTTTTTTTTTTTTTTTTTTGTATGGTTGTCAACACTTGGTAGTTCTGCAAATAATTAAAAAGAAAAAAATTAACTGGGTTGATATCTGGTTGTATGTTAGTGTGAAAAAAAAGTCACTCTCGGGATGTTTGGGGTCCTGGAGACCCCACATTGAAATGAATGGGGAAACGATAAAATCAATACCTTTTCTTTTTAATTTGTCAAATAAAATCAATAAATCCACCACAATGCAGACCACAAAATACATGGAAATGAAGTGGCAACCCTTCCACACGTTCACAATGCAGAACGATTATGCTCGCACACACATCCCCACCCCCAAAAAATCATCAATAGACATCAATTTTAGACTATACAAATATTGATTTTTTTGTTACATAATTTGTCAAAAATGTCAGTTACAATGCAGAAAACACACAAAACTGAAGGGGTGACACCACAGCACATCCATGATGGAGGAAAAACACACACAAAAAGAAAAAGAAAAAATACTTTTGATATTTCAGTACAAAAAATGCTAAATTTTGACAAAGAGTCATTTTATATTATAACAATAATTTGATAGCAATCTTTCCTTTGAAAACCACTGTAAGGTCTGTTTTTGGTTCTGTTTCATGTTCATGTTTTCATGTCTTTTATTTTGAAGTTTAGTTATTCTTCCTGTTTGTGTCATGCTTCACTTTCCCTCTTGTCTCCTTGCGATTGGTTCCTCTGTTCAATGTGTCATGTTCTGATTGGTTGTATTAGTCATGTGTCTTGTTTCCCATTGATTTGTTCTTGTCATGTGACCCTCCTTGTTTGTTATAAGTTGCCATGTCATTGCCTTGTTTTTTGTTGAGTATTGTGTGTATTTATCCTGCTGTCGGTGAATGTCAAGTCAAGTCTTCGTTTGTTTGTATTTTGGATTGCACTTTGTTTAATAAAATCTGCACTTGGATTCTCGCTTGCCTTCAGTGGACTGCTCATTACAGCCATGTTTCTAGCATTTGTAAAACTGCATTTTCTATCTCAAAAATATATCTAAATCGTAACCTATGCTCTCAATGTCAAATGCAGAAACGTTAATTTATGCGTTCATGACCTCAAGGTTAGATTATTGTAATGCTTTATTGGGTGGTTGTTATGTACACTTAATAAACAAACTCCAGCTGGTCCAAAATGCTGCAGCTAGAGTGAGAAGGGTCTGGCTGCAGACATGCACTTGCATTTTCAGACTTGGACTCTCAGACACCCGCACTTCCGCAAGTGACTTCACTTGCAGTCTTTTTTATTTTTATTTTATTTATTATTTTTTATTTTATAATTTTTTTTTTAAATTAAATCTCTCAACATATTACACAAGTAGCAAGGTGGTGAAGACAAGAAAAAAGAAACTAAATTACGAAGTCACTTGTGCAATCGCTGCTTGCACTCGTTGCTACCTGCGACGTCACTTACAATCCACACAAATCGTGCGTGTTGCCAATGAAGACAAGACCCTGTGGTGGTTAAATGATTAAAACTAATTTAATATCATAACATACAGGGTCCTGCAAGTCATCTGTAGGAGAAAAAGACAAGACCCGCAAATCCGTGGCCACAGAACAGCAGAATATGAAGCCAATGCGCAGTCTCTCACTAAGCGCTTTTAAACCTCCCGTAGAAAACCACTTTATATGGCTTAATGTGTTAAGTTAATGATATTAAAAGATCAAATTTGATATATAGTTTATTAATTTAATATACTACAAGGCAAGCATATGGCAATGAACACAACGAGCAAACTTTTTTTTTTCATCCCATACAGGAAAAAGCTTAATGTGGCATAATAATGGACTAAGATGATCCAAATTCAGCATTTCTTATTGTTGATGCAAACTATACAGACCATATGAACGCGCATTAAGAAATGCATTAACTGATATTAAAAGGACCAACTCCGTGCAGGCAAGCAGATGAGCTCAGAACGCAATGTGTTAAGTTGCATGTACGTTAAACGTTTTCCTCCCGTAGAAAATCATTATAGATAAAAACACGTAATGTAGCCTAGCTTAATGTATAAAGACAATGATATAAAAGGGCTGCAGACAGTTTATTCTAAATGGGAAAACGCAAAACTTTGTGTGTTGCGTTTATTCTGGGCTCACCTGCTTCTGTATATTAATTAGGCTATGATATTAAATTAGTTTTAATCGTTTAACCACCACAAGGTCTTGTCTTCATTGGCAACATTTACGATTTGTGTGGATTGCAAGTGACATCGCAGGTAGCGAAGAGTGCAAGCAGCGATTGCAAGTGACTTCGTAATTTAGTTTCTTTTTTCTTGTCTTCACCACCTGGCTACTTGTGTAAAATGTTGAGAGATTTAATTAAAAAAATAATAATTATTAAATAAAATAAAAATAAAAAAGACTGCAAGTGAAGTCACTTGCGGAAGTGCGGGTGTCTGAGAGTCCAAGTCTGAAAATGCAAGTGCATGTCTGCAGCCAGACCCTATTGGGGGCTAGAGTTCCTACTAGAACCACTGCAGTGGCTCCATATTAAACATTGTATAGATTTTAAAATCTTGCTAATTACTTATAAAGCCCTGAATGGTTTAGCACCTCCGTACTTGAGTGAGCTCTTATCGCATTATAGTCCTCCACATCCGCTGTGTTCTCAAAACTCTGGCAATTTGATAATACCTAGAATATCAAAATCAACTGCGAGTGGCAGATCCTTTTCCTATTTAACGCCTAAACTCTGGACCATCTACCTAACATTGTTCGGGAGACAGACACACTCTGTCAGTTTAAATCTAGATTAAAGACCCATCTCTTTAATCTGGTTTACACATAACACACTGATATGCTTTAAATATTCAAATCCGTTAAGGGATTTTTAGGTTGGATTAATTAGGTCAACCGGAACCGGGAACACTTCCCATAACACCCAATGTACTTGTTACATCATAAGAAGAATGGCATCTACGCTAATTTAAGTCTGATTCTGATTTTGAGTCTTATTCTGAGGTCACCGTAGCCACCAGATCCAGTCTGTATCCAAATCAAATGGTCACTGCAGTTACCTGGATCCAGTTCGTATCCATCCCAGATGGTGGATCAGTACCTAGAGATGACCTCTACAGCCCTGAATGTCAGTGGAGACCAGGACAACTAGATGAGCCCCAGAGAAAGATCCCCAGTGAAGACCTCGTCTCCTAGACGGCCACTGGGACAAGACCACAGGAACCAGATGAGTCCTCTGAACAATCGAACTTTGCTGCAGCATGGAACAAACTGCTGGTTCATCTGGCAAGAGGAGACTTGGCCCCCCCATTGAGCTTGGTTTCTCACCAAGGTTTTTTCTCTATTCTGTCACCGATTGAGTTTTGGTTCCATGCCGCTGTCGCCTTTTGCTTGCTTAGTTGGGGTCACTTAATTTCCAGTGATATCGTCGACTTGATTGCACAGATACTATTTAATCTGAACTTGAGTTGATAATTATTTTAAAATCTCTTATCATAAAAAAAAGTAACAATGAATAAAGTAACAATGTAATTGATGTTCAACAAATAAAAAACACATTTAATACAGATAAACAAATGATAAAGCTTGGCTTATTGAATATTAGATGCCTTTCTACAAAATCACTTTTTGTAAATGATATGACCACTGATCATAACCTAGATTTGCTCTGTTTGACAGAAACATGGCTAAAACCAGATGAATACATTACTTTAAATGAGACTACCCCCCAAGATTACTGCTATAAAAAAGAGCCGCGTCCAAAAGGTAAAGGGGGAGGTGTTGCTACAGTTTATAGCAATATTCTCAGTATTGCTCAGAGGGCAGGCTTTAAGTATAACTCATTTGAAGTAATGGTTCTGTGTATAACATTATCTAGAGAAACACGTGTTAGTGATAAATCCCCTGTGATGTTTGTACTGGCTACTGTATACAGGCCACCAGGGCACCACACAGACTTTATTAAAGAATTTGCTGATTTTCTATCTGAGTTAGTACTGGCTGCAGATAAAGTCTTAATTGTTGGCGATTTTAATATCCATGTCGATAATGAAAAAGATGCATTAGGATCAGCATTCATAGACATTCTGAACTCTATTGGGGTTAGACAACACGTTTCAGGATCTACTCATTGTCGAAATCATACTCTAGATTTAATACTGTCACATGGAATTGATGTTAGTGGTGTTGAAATTCTGCAGCAAAGCGATGATATCTCAGATCATTATCTAGTCTTGTGTAAACTCCATATAGCTAAAACTGTAAATTCTACTCCTTGTTACAAGTATGGTAGAACCATCACT
>JAFVLL020022845.1:0-19806 GCA_021397915.2 Tor tambroides | reverse complement strand
TTGAGCATATATATAATGTTTAATAATTGTATTTTCATACTTTATTAATGATCAATTTAACATTTCTAAATTATTACATTATTTACAAACTAGTTATTTAGGAGTTGTCATGGGTTCATTTAGAAAGTGTAAGTAAATGAACTATTTAAATGTACATTTATAAATCTTATTATTTAGACACATCATCAATTGCTCAGCGTGTTAATAAATGCTTTATTAACACATATTCCTGCTGTAATCCATGATTGTGTTAGGTAGTTATAAAACATTTAGCAGTTGCCAGCCATCTATTTGTGTGAACTCATCTAAAGTGAGGACTATTTATACCTTATAAAGCATTTACAAAGGAGATTTAAAGGCTCATTTATCTCCCAAACAGAAAAGTTTATTTTTTCTGTTAGGAAGATAACTCAGCCTTTAAATCTCCTTTGTAATAGATATGCCTTGTAAATAAAGAACAAGGCATTTATAGCTGTATTTGTAAACTGCTTACTAATGACTATTAATGTTGGGACAATGCTTTATAAAGGATGAACTAACTATTTACTAATGATTACCTAATGATTCATAGCGTGCAGTTATTATGAAGTGTTACCCAAAATTTTAACAACAAATCATGGAATCCATCTTAATTAAAATCCACACAAAACACCAAATGTATTATTCAATGCAACTTGAGAAAAATAAATCATCTATAACAGTGCACAAAACAACTTCATGATTCCATGCATCTTTAAAACCCTCAATATTTTTCATTAATTTATCAAATATAAATTCGTCTTATTCTTGCTTTAACTAGACTTCTGAAAGTGCCATCAACATCATTTCCTTCCTTCCCTTCTACTTTTTTCCTTCTAGTTAGAACAATTGCGGTCTTTGCTTGGCCAACAATAAAACCTTTTTTCTACGTTTTTTCCAATATTTAAAACTGTAAATAAAACCAACATTGGAAAAGACAACCTTGAAACCTACAAAGATTTCTTGAAGTCTCAGAAAAAGAAGATTCAATCTATTACAATACAAAAAAGAGTGAAATATTGTTTCTCTATTTTCACAGAAATGACACTTACTTTCAACAAACTGATTAATAATACTTACAAATGCATTCACAGCAACAATTCCATGTAAGAGTTTCCATTGCAAGTCTCCTGTAATTTTGGTCAATGGTGGTTTAAACAATATTCTCCATTCAGGTTTACAATTCTCATCAACCCCAAAGTGTGATTTCCAAGGGATATCTGTTTTACTCTTGAGCTTATCTTTGTTCAACACTTTAACACTCATCTCATAAAGTTTTTTCCCCACAACTGAGCATATTTCCATACTCTTTGCTCTCATATCATTAAGCAATGGGTGAGAAAACTCTTTTTCTGCAAAATCTGGTGAAACCTCCATATTTGGGAAAGAGTCATTGTTATCAGGTGCACAACCATTATTGTATCCCATTATTAAACTCATCTCTTCTTCAGTTAAGAGTCTTTTAACTCTGTCCAAGAAAGCTCTAACTATCCTCCTTAATCCCAGCCACTGTGCTGTTGCATCAACTCTGTCAAAGTTGCATCTGCAAAAGTCCAACAATTGCCCCAAGGTGACCACTTTCACATTTATCAAGCTTTGGGTTATTCCGGAGAAAGTCTTTTCACCAATGTCCAATCTTGCTCCTCCCACTAAGGGTTTCTTCAGGAGCCAAAACAATGACAAAGCAGGTGTCTTCCTTGATATTTTCAAAAAAAAACCATGCTTTCAAAACACTATAATAGTACAAGGGTAGATCTTTCAAGTCTTTGTCCACACACTTAGTCCAAAAAAGATTTTTTGCAAGTCCCATTCCCCCCACTCTCTCCAAAATGAGACTTTTCACCATAAAGGAACTTTTGCACAAACTTTAACCTGAAAGCTGTTTTTCTACTTTCTAGGTGAACAAGCCCTTGTCCCCTTTCATCTCTTGGTAAAAACAAAACACACTGTGGAACCCAATGCAACTTGTTCCAGAAAAAATCAACAATTAATGCTTGTATTTTTAATAACAAATGCATAGGTGGTTCAAGTGGTGCCAGACGATGCCACAGGGTAGACGCCACCAAATTGTGAATTATAAGTGTGCGCCCCCTATATGACATTCTAGGTAGTAGCCATTTCCACCTTCTTAATTTTCCTTCAATCATTTCTACTACCCCCTCTCAGTTTTTTTTTTTTTTTTAACATGCTGCTCGTCACCCAAAAAACTCCTAAATACTTAATTCCACCTGAAACCCACTTTAATCCTCCTGGCAAACAAGGTTTCCCCTCCTTCCACCCACCCACCCCATTTCCAAAGCAGCACATTTACTCCAATTTACTTTTGCTGATGATAATTTTCCATACCCCTCCACAACCATTTTCTTTCCTTCTACATTATCCTTTCCGGTAACAGACACCATTACATCATCTGCATATGCAGACAAATATAATTTCTGTTCACCATACAGTGTAACACCCATTAAAACAGGGGTGGGGAACATTGATCCTGGAGGGCCACTCTCCTGCAGAGTTTAGCTCCAACCCTGAAAAACCCTGGGAAAAAAAACACCTAACTGCATCTTGAAGACCTTGATTAGCTGGTTCAGGTGTGT
This sequence comes from Tor tambroides, assembly GCA_021397915.2. Lineage (NCBI taxonomy): Eukaryota > Metazoa > Chordata > Actinopteri > Cypriniformes > Cyprinidae > Tor > Tor tambroides. Next base: position 17,194 of record JAFVLL020022845.1, on the reverse strand, counting down.
TTGATTAGGGTTGGAGCTAAACTCTGCAGGGACACCGGCCCTCCAGGATCAACGCTCCCCACCCCTGCATTAAAACTTTTTTCAATTTGAGTAAAAATCGCTCAGTTGCTATAGAATATAACATTCCTGAAAGGGAACACCCCTGTCTTATTCCTCTATTAGCTCCAAAAGGAGCACTTAAACCACCATTGACCTTTACAATACTTTCAATGTCACTATATAGCATCTTAATTAAATTAATAAATTCATAGGGAAAACCAAAACTCTTAAAAACATTCCATAAGTACTTGTGCTCTACTCGATCGAAGGCTTTCTCTTGGTCTCACGAAATGAGACCAAAATTTTGACCTGTCAATTTCGCCACATCAAAAACATCTCTGATTACAGCGATGTTATCAATTATCGATCTTTCAGGCACACAATACGACTGATCATTATGTATTATTTGCCCCATCACTTTCTTTAAACAATTGGCCAAAGCTTTTGACAATTTTTTAATCAGCACATAAAAGGGATACTGGTCTCCAGTTCTTAATTTCCTTCAAGTCACCCTTCTTTGGTAACAAAGTTAACACTGCACACCTACAACTTAAAGGTAGTTTCTCCCTTAATATACTATCACAAACAACCTCCAAAAAATCACTACCTAAGATGCCCCAATAAGCTTTATAGAACCCTACTGTGAGGCCATCAATTCCTGGAGCTCTTCTATTGTCCATACTTTGCAACACCTCATATAACTCATTCTCAGTAAATCGTGCCACTAATTTCACCTTATTGGTTTCCTCTACTTGCGGTAAATCACTCAGGAAATCTTCGTACAATTGTCTATCTTCCGCATATTCACTTTTATATAGTTCCTCATAGAACTCAACAATTCTCCAATGTATATCTGATGCTTCAATTAGCTCCTGTCCATTAGCATCTTTTAGGCAATGAATAAATCTACTTTGGCCATTCTTCTTTTCTAAACCAAAAAAAAAAACTTTGAAGGAGCATCCATCTCAGAAAAATCTTGGAAACAAGATCTAATTAAGGCCCCTTGTGCGTTATATCCCAACAGATTTTTCAAGACATTCTTTTTTTCTTTTAAAATCTTAAAATACTCATTTTTCCCTGCTACTTCAATCAACCCTTGAATTTCAATGTCATTTTCAATCACTTATCTTTTTGGCTATGCTCCTAGTGACATTGAAATGGTATTGTTTACACTACTGTTGTATTTGTTTTTTCCCAATTTCCCACCATAGTTACATACTTGAAAACATACTCTTTTTGCCCTTCCATTTTTTCCAGAAAAACTCAAAACACTCTTTAAAATGTGAATCTTCCAACAAGACACTATTAAAAATCCAATATGCACTCTTTCTTTTTAGAGAGGTAATAAAAACACTAGCTGTCACCATTGAATGATCAGAAAAAATAACAGGATTAATATAACATGATCTCATAACTTGTAACTGATGTCTAAAACAATATATATTCGATCTAATCTTGCCATAGATAACAAATTATCTTTTACATGCACCCATGAATATTGTCTAATATTACCATTTAACTCTCCACACATCTACCAAATCATTTGCTTCAATAAGACGTATCAATGACTTTCTTGAAGCTGTGTAGGGTTCCAAATGATTTCTGTCAATATCATTCACCGTGCAATTAAAATCCCCTGCCAGGATGAGATAATGCTCAGGATCATAATCTTGTAATACATTAGCTAAGATCTATAAAAAATTCCATTCTTTCAGCTGCCAAAACAGGAGCATAAACACTTATTGAAATAAATGAATTTTTATCATATTTTGCAATAACCTTTAAAAGCCTTCCTTTCACAACCTCTTCTGCTTCATAACATATCGGGAGGAGATTCTTTGCAAAAAAGATTCCAACACCAGCACTTATATTAGTTTTATGACTTAGAACTACAGTTCCATTCCATTCTTTTTTCCAATCAACCACATTAAACTAATCACTATGTGTCTCTTGTGCAAATGCTATATCAACATTTTTAATTTGTATCATTTGAAAAAACTGGCTTCTTTTCCTTATATCTCTTGCTCCATTTAAATTTATTGTAGTTACTTTTAAATCAATAATTAGAAAAAAAACACCAACTTAAAACCAGCCAAGCTGAGCAACATCTATTTGTTATCCATTTACTTTCCACCATCACACAATTGTTCTGCACGCAACTTTTGCACTCTTTTTTAAATGTATATCCTGATTAGATAAACATCCCTCACCTCTCTGCTTCAAGAATTTACCCGAATCAATAAAGAGCTCACGATCAGGAAAAAAATCAGTTACTACCACATTTCTTTTGCCTTTTGTGCTACTCAAAATTTTTTGTACTCTTTCTAAACTATATCCATTCTCTTTCCTTGCTTCATGTCCCATTGATTCCGCAACTTCTGCCTCTCCATAACTAAAAACAGACGAATCATCAGCAGAAGAATCATCTGAAACTTCATCTGTATCTTCTTTGTCTTTTACTACTTCCTAACTTTTTCTAAGTGCTTTAACCTTTGAACCCTTTTCACTCTTGTCAGCTTTCATTTTTACCACTGGGACTTTAAACATATTAATCTCCTCATTCATTATTATTCCTTCCTCATCTAACTCTATTTCTGAATTTTCATTTGCTTCCCTGATTTGTGACGTTTCAGCTTCTATAATATCACTCTTTAACCTCACTTTTCCTTCCTTCCACACTTTCCATTTCCTCATTTTCTCTGGGGTTTCCAACTGTCGACGACTCATTATTTTGATGCGCTCGGTTTTCCGACTCCGGCCCATTAGCCGACACACCAGCCCTCTTATCTTTGGCGCTACTTGTTTGCTGTCTATCCTGTACATCATTCTGCAAGGAAGCAGTCTGCTCAGGACATGAACAAGCTAAATGTCCCTGTTTACTACATCTAAAGCATTTCATCATTTCAGTTGTAGCAAAAATAACAATCAAACCCTTCAATCCTAAACTTCAACGCGATGTTCAGTTCCTCCGTATCGTTTTTCACATGAAACTGTCTTCAAAAAGAAACAACATGTTTCAGAAGAGGAGACTTACAAACCTAGTGGTAACCAATCTTTTTAATTGTCGAGACAATTTGTCCATGTCTTTGTAATTCCCGCTCAATTATCTCATCGTTTATGAACGGAGGCATGTTAGAAAGAACAACTTTCCTCGCAAGATTTACAAGCGGAAAAACTTGAAAGTACTCTTCTCTAATAACTACCCCACGTTCAACAATCAGATCAACTTTCTCAACTGCTTCCAAAAAAATTATCACAGCACTATTCATCCTTGCTGCCAATTTTATGCATCTATGTCCCACTACCGTTCCTACAGCCAAACTACATTCCTCAACTGAGCATTCTACGCCGACCGGTATTTTAATACCATGCCGCCTCGTCAATTGCTCAAGCGCCATGCCTCAAAAAAGAGGCACTGGCCAAAGCCCGAAGAAATCCTTTAAACACCGCTCCTAAATAACTCTTTATTTACCACAACCAAACAGAAACGAGACACCATTCACTGCAAGAGAGATAAAGTTAGAAAGAAGAAGTAACACTCACCTCGCATGCGCACAGAGAGAGAGAGAGAGAGAAAATTTCACTACAGACCTATAAATATAATTATAATATAACTCCATAGTGATAGATGCCCCTTATTTGCCATTTGAGATCCTGCACCTGAGAAACTCTCTGCTCATCTTTGTATGCATTGGATTAATTTTAAAAGTTAATGTTAAAAGTTAAATGTACTTGAAGTGTGCACCAAGCACTAGGAGAATACAAGTATTGAATCGGGATTGCAGATCCCCGATACTCAATATACATGACTTGAATTAAACTGGGGACAGAAAAAACTTGATCAGGACATTCCTATATACCACAGAGAGGGTGGAGTACAGTTTAAAGATGTGGAAGGTCAAAGCTTATTTCAGTATGTGGGAACATGTTACTTCCTGTTTTAGGACATGAAAACCTAAGGGCTAAAATAATACAAAGTAGCTGATATACTAATATGTTTCATTGTCTTTCATTTGTTTTGTTTTTTTTCTGCAAAAATGTGATTTGTGATTTGTTTTGTTTGCTTTTCATGCTTCCATGTCTAACTATCACCACACCTCTCTTCCGATGCCTTCTAGACATTACATTATGTGAGGAAGCAATATTTCAATTCCTTGCTCACCTCCTTTGGCTTCTGTCCCTGTGAAGCGTCTTTCTGAGAGCCTTCCAGGACGCAAGGTGGACTGGAAGAGTGTTGAGAGGCTGAAGAAAAGCTGTAGTCCTCAGCAGCAAGCACTACATCTGCTTCGTCTCTGGAGAGAACAAAATAAGGACCAAGACAAACTCCTCAGCATCATCCAAGGTCATCATCTCTGTTTGGTTTATATAGCTTTAACAGACACTTAAAGAAAAAAGCGTTAGCATTTCGTAAAGGCTAATTTTGTCTTATGTTGTGGTTTACAGGTAATCCTGTTTCAACAGATTCAACAGGATATGAAACCCATAAAACTTCAGTTATTAATAGAAGTCCATAAAAGGTCAAACTATTGCTATGAAAGTAAATCTCATTCTATCATTCAAATCCTGATATCAAGACATCAGCTTAAATGTAAATGGAATGTCTCCTGAAAAGTTTAGGATGCCTAAAAAAAAACAAAAAAAAACTAAACATTTTTTCTAATAATATTACATCTTTTACTCTGAAAATGTTGTGATCTTTCACTCTAGAAATGTGATTACAAAGGAGGATTAATTAATTTATAACAAATGATTCCAGACTTTAACATAATTAAGAGAAAACTACAAAATATGACACTGCATTAAAATATGTGAGTTTATGTTGAATTATTGTAAGAGAAGTTGTTGCACCTACAATAGATTTGACACTATTTGTATTTGTAAATGAAACAGTTTTTAATGGAATTTACATACAGATGTATGACAATTTAGAAGATAGAAAATAATTCTTGGAAGGCTTGCTAAATTTATACTACAGCTTATAAGTCAATGCAATTGGATGTAGCTTGCTTCTAAAGCAAAGTGAATAATTTGTTCGTTTTGACTTCATCTACCATCATTACATAGCAATTATATATCTGTCTGTGGAAATATTTTTAATAGATATTAAATATTAACTCAAGTGCAATGTACTTTAGGTTAATAGTACTAACATATCTAATCAACTTTCTCCTAGGTGTAAACCACTGTGAGAGGAAGGTATCTCGCTGTGCCAGTGTGAAAAACCTTACTCTGGAAGACCTGTTGAGCTTGATGGAGAGTTTACCTGGGGAGAAAGTGAACGAGGAGGATGTTCGAGCCCTGGTCCTTTCCTGTCCCTCACAACGTTACATCCTGCAGCTCCTACACCTGTGGAAGATTCAGAATGGAGGTCAGGACCTGGCCAAAGCTTTAACTTACAGCCTCCGCAAACTACATTTGAAAGGTGCCCGCTGACCTCTTCTCAAAATTCTGAAGAGGATCAGTCGGATTATTAGTGCGTCATCCATGTATGAGAAGATGATTGTTAACATGATCAAGGACAACACATGTTTCAAAACCAAACTGTACAATGACTAATTACACATTATCGAAAGACAATTGAAACAAGTTATTTAAATGAAGAGAAGTTGTATATAGTTTTTGACAGTTGTGACCTAAAAGGGGGATGGGTTAAGTAACTGATTTTTGTGTGGAGATGTAGACTTTTTTTTTCTTTTCTTGTGGCCTATTATTTTTGTTATTTTGAAACTATAAGTTTGATTCCAAAATGGAAATATCCAAGTCCTACAGGAAAGTCAAATTTAATTCATAATATTGCTTGACCTGTTAAGTCTCTGAAAATGAACCAATATGCTTTAATGAAGTTGTAAATAATGGAAGTTGGTCGTGAATGTATAATACAATGGAGAGCAGTTATGTTATATTTAGCTGTAATTATATGTTGTCATATTTTGTTTTGTTTATAAAATTTAAAAAAAGAAAATATTATTTATCAATTTGTCAGAAAACTGGACTCTAGAAATGCAGTATATTATTTATTTTTCAGTATATTAAGGATTTAAGTGTAGTTGTGACTGTTTTGAGTAGATATTGATGTTTACCACCACATATTTTCATAATGAAAGTATTCTCAAAAGTATCAGGTCTGCCACGATGTAAGAAAACATTTTTATATACTTTGTTGTGTTTTATTGTGGATGCTGAAGACTATTTGGCCATATAGGGACCACTAGGGCTTAAGGCCTACAGTTACCATTTAGTCATCTATTGTTAGCCTACCAAAACTTGTAAGTTTCCCGTGTCACTTAATGTAGTATAAGGCATCTGTCACTAGGGATGGTTGCTGCCTCCACAGACAAGTGCCCAAGGACTTTGCAGGACCATGTTCTGACCCTGTAACCATGACAAGCTTGTAAACTCTTTAAAACTGTTTGCACTGGATATAGTAATCAAGGGAGCTAATAATGTAATCTTAATTATAATTTAATCCCTCAAAAACCTTAAGATGTGCTTACTGTTTGATGTCCATTTCTCATTCTAATACATGATATTGTTTTTGTTTTTTGTTTTTTTCTTTAAAAATGAATTTTTTATATAAATCACTCTTTACTTTTGTACATTATTGACTCTTCACTATTCTGCTTGTATTATATTCATTGAGAATATGGAAGTATCATACAGAAAAATATTCAAAATAGTAGGAAGCAGTTAGTGTGACCACTGGAAAAATAAGAATCCAACAAGCATCTATGTATAAACACCCAATCCATTAGAGGAGGAAATGACTGAATTAAACAACTGAGAACAGTATGACATAGATGAGAGAAGGAGCATGGTGTACAGTATAAAAGGGCTTGTTTCTGTTTTACAGATTTAGTGTTTACTTTAGATCTTACATCATCTTTCCAAATTTTTTGGAAATCAAAGGTAGTAGTGTGTTGGTGGGGGGAGTCCAGGAGTTCTCATTTTAGATGACTGATGAGTTATGAATGAAAAATTTCATGTCAGATATTTACAAATGGTATTAACATCACAATTAATTCCTATGAAAATATCAAAGTTTGAACGCCTCCCTCTTTTAGATCCTGCCTCTTCCCTTTGAAACCTTAGTTTGTCAAGTTGTACTTAACATCCCAGCTTGTGAAAACTTGTCAATAGGCTTCTGTCACAGGCTTCTACCTTCCAGTGCACCATTGTACTGATTCCAACTTTAGATGGAAGTTTGGTGGTCTGTTGCAAATTTTAAGTTAACTGCTAACTGCTGTTCGTCTCGTAAGAATTTATTTTAAACAGTCAGTTAATAATAAGATAATTAATGAAAGTTAGAATTGTTACAGTGGATGATCTCAGAAAAGTTTTTTTTTTTCTTCATTCTCACATGGTACTCACATGTTATGGGTGTCAGTGCTTTCAGTTTCACTGATATTTACCACTGAGAAGTTAAATGACCTTTACTTTATCAAAGAGCTGTGCATGAACTGAAATTGCATCTATGGTATATCAGAAAATAGATCAGACAGTTTAAAGTGGAACATGTGAGACCATAGATCTAAGATCTAATCATAGATCACAGATTCATAAAGATTAATTCATTGAAAAGCCAATTTATTTCTCGAAAAAAATATGGTAATTAAATTTTTATTTCACTGGATAATGTAAAATGGTTGTATGGTTGTATGGTATATTTTCATAATGTATTAATTGGGTGGTGGGTGTGTAACAAACTGAATCATGCACAAACTTCTCCAGCCTCTGTGTGGGTGGGGTAAGGATACATTTAAAGAGAGGAAAGCCCTTAGTTCTTCATTTTCTTGTCAGGACGAGAAAGTAAAATGGGTCATATTTATGTAAGTACAGTAGAGTAATACTAATGAACCAATTAAATTTGTAATTATTTTGTGTTGTAAATGTAAGAGCACATTACTATAGTAATTAATTATACTAGTGAAAGCTCAATTGCACTTCACATACAGTGTACTTACACTGTACATACAGTAAAAAAGAAGTTACTGAGTAATATTAGGTAACTACTTGGACTTAATATGGGTTAAGGTTAGATTTAAGGTTAGAGTCAGAGTTCATGCCTAAATATTATAGTAAGAACAGTGTACATACAAACAGAACAGGAAAAAATAAACTGCTACCAAAAAATTACACTGGAGTGTTTGTTACATTTTGTAATATAGTTAACAACTATATAGTTTACCGCATTATTTTAGTGTGTTACCTTAATGGTGTGTCATTTGTGTGGGTAATACTGTGTTTTGAGTCTTTAAGTTGTGCCAATTTGCTGCAAAGACTGATTTTGATTAATTTTAAGTCATGTTGTGGTTTTCCACTTTCGTTAGGAAAAAAATCTGTTACATGGATACTGCAAATTTTATTATTATTATTTTTTTTTATTTATTTTTTTTTTTAATGTTCTAGAAATATTGCAGTGTTGAACATCAGTTGGTTCTAGTACTGATGTTACTATTATACACTGACACATCGACAGTAGAAGTCCTCACATACCAGCACGAGGACCCGGTCACAAGGCAGATATTCACGTGCACACGCTGCCCCCCAGGAACCCACATGAGTAAACACTGCACTGCAACTGAGGACACCGTCTGCTCGCCATGTCCAGAGGACCATTTCACACAGTTCTGGAACTACTTACCGAAATGCCTGTATTGCAGCACTTTCTGCATAGAAAATCAGTACATTAAGAAAGAATGCTCTACTACTAACAATAGAGTTTGCCAGTGTAATGAAGGCTATTTTTGGCAAGCTGACTTCTGCATCAAACACGCGGAGTGTCCATATGGATACGGCGTCCAGCAGAATGGTATTTTAGATGAGGTATTATGTTTTTCTATGTTTTTGTTTCTAAATTACATTTGTGAAACTTTTTTTAATGTGTCTGTAGGTACCTTACACAGTGATACAAAATGTGAGAGGTGTGCGCGAGGCACCTTTTCTGCGGTCACGACCTCGACATCGCCTTGCGTAAAACACACCAATTGCAAATCGATGTATCTTGATTTGGTACTGAGGGGAACCGGCTGGCATGATAACATATGCTCAACATGCGAAAATCTCCAGAATGATGGTAAAGTGTCTAACTGGTCATTGATTGTTCTGATTCCTAGTCACACACAATTCATATTGTAAAAAAGGCAACTGTTACAGGAGCTAGGTAATTTTTAGCCTACCTGCATATGACCCTTAAAATTTAGTTATGTTGGTGTAACCTAATTAGGTTGGTTCACTAGTCTGATTCATTCAATACTATTAAATCTTTCTTATTTGAATACATTTATTTAGATTCTTTACATGAAGCTCATTTCTTCTAAAACACATTTGATTACCTCGTAATATAATTTTACCTCTTAACTTATTATGAATGTTTTTGCATTGTAGTATTCTGACCTGCAGGGGACAGCAGAGTTATTAAAAACATTTAAACAAGCATACTTTCTGTTACGATTCTCTGGTGCACCCACCTTGGTCAATTACTAAACACAAGTAAAATAGAAATATCAAGTATTCCAGAGAGTTGTGTAGTAAGAACACACAAAAGTGGATTTTCTACTATATGGAAAATAAATCTAAACATTCTTAACAAATTTGCTTTGTGTTACAAAAAAATAAATAAAATTAAATAAATAAAACAAAACAAAACAGAAAACAGTGTTACAAAAACAACATGGGTTTGGAATGACATGACTAAAAAATAAAATAAAATTTTATTTCGACATTTTATTTTTGGTTGAACTATTTAAATAGCTGTAATAGCTTTAAGCTTATTTATATACATTAGTAAAGCAAAATGTCTAAACTTGAAGACCAAATCACTGTCTTTTCTTTACAAATGTTTTTTACATTTTCTGTCTAGGTGGTTTATCTATACTGAAAAATTTCCTGCCAGACTTCTTTGCTCATGAAAAAATACGCCAGTCAAAACTGTACAAATTTGTGAGACATCGTCTTGGCCAGAAGTTGCAAGGGAAACATTCCCTCTATTCAAACCGATCATTCTTACTTCTTCCCATTTCAGAGTGGATTGGAGGTGCTAGTATAGACCAGCTCAAGAAATTACCAATGCAGCTCAGAGATAGCAACATCCACAACACTGCAGACAAGCTCACAATAATCTTCAAGGAGTTAGAGGCCTCAACTAATAATTGTAAAGATGCAACACATTAAGCTTATGAATAAGCTTATGGTTTTTTGAGGAGGGGATTCTAACCAGAGATTTTGTTGATGTGCATTCTGTTGCTTGTGAATGGACATATAGCACTGTGCTCTTTTCTCTTGATGTGATGAACAAGCATGATATTATGTTGAGGGCTGAAAGAAGCATTAATCCCATTTGAACAATAAATAAACAACTAGTTTGAAAGTTTAATAGAGTTGTGCTTTCACATTTAAAAACGCTACTGTCATTAGGATTGTTTCAGAGGACATTTAGCCCTGTTATTTCACTGAATGAAAGAAAAGGTGTTCCCATCCAAAAACAAAAATAAAACTTATAAGATTTAGGATTTGTGCTACCACAGGATAAATACAAAGACAGACAATGCGTCATATTTCATCAATCTCAAACCAGTACTAGCTGGTAAAATGAAACACTGGTTCATGTAGTTTTGCTTAATAGCAAAGACAGCAAGTAGGTGGCACAGTCTGAAATCTGAATGTTAAGTTTTTCTAACACAGAATAAAAGGCTTCATCTCCACACTGTCTTAAAATGCAGTATGTATAATTCCAGTTCTGCCGCAGATGTGACAGAGCGAAAGAGTCACTATAAATGCTATGGTTCATTTTGGGAGTTCCACCAGAGTGTGGCTTGAATTATCTTTTTAGTGGTTCAGAGTACCACATTTCACTTATATTTCGCCATTCTAAACAAGTGCAGAAAACATTAGAGGGAATTCAAGCAGCTAGCTTACCATAGATGGAAGCAAGAATGTTTCTGAGTATAAGTCACATGGACAACTGGTAGGTATTATGAGGCTTTGGTCACTAAGCCATTAAAAAAACTTGTTCCTCTTCCCTTTTTTGTATGTCTGTCTCTCTTTGTCCTCTTCTATAGTGTAATTGAGGTAACATTTTTTTTAAACCACCAGGGGAACTCCATGTTTAGTGTCAACCGTTCTTTTGTGTCCTCTTTTTTTTGGCCTGAGGCCTATACTAAAATTAAAAGCTAAGGAAGAAGTGAAAGCCATATTTTCACAGCAGGACTTTCCCCTGGAAACAGGCCTCAGTTGCAGTTACAAGTGGACCAGCCTTCTGCTGAGGTTCTTTCAGGGGTAGTCTTGTTGTCACTTGGTTTTTTAGACTTTCTGATTGCAGACAGACACTTTTGACTAATAATTAATTAAACTATTACTATAACTTTTGGAGCATTCGTTTCTATTTCACATATAATTGTGAGCTATTTCACATAATGGATATTGAAATATAGTAAACAAGATAAAATAATTTTAAAAAATACCTCATTTAAAAGTATACATATGTTTTATTCTTAATACCGTGTGCCATACCTGCATGATCATGACTGTTCTGCAAGGTGTATGTAAACTTGCATGCGCATTTAAAACTGACCTGACCAGATCTGCTCTGAGATGGTTGAGGAGGAAAACACTCAAACTGCTGCAATTATCCAAATGATGACTGAATGTCAGCATTTGAACAAACCAGATGCCCCCAGTAAGACATTTATGTCACGACCAATAGTAGAGGCTTGCAGAGAAAAAAAATCCTGTGAAAGGTTGTCTTCAGTTATCGCTGATGCAAATGAACAATCTGACGCGGTGACAACAAGAAATGATTTTCAAAGTAACTCTGTGAACGTGTATCATATGTGAAGATGTACATCCATGCTGTGCAGGAATTTAATACCAAGTGTTATTATTATGACTGTGTACAGTAGGTTAGAACAGAAAGAACTGAAGACCTTGTTCAGGAGCTAGAAATACATGCATGACAAGCTATTGATCAAGAACTCATATGGTAAAAGATACCTGTCCAAAAATACAACGGTGCATATATGGAATGTTTTGAAGGACACCTTTGTCCAAAAATACAACAGTACATGTATGGAATGCTGTAAACAGCTTCAGAATGTATATATGTGAGCTTGAGACAAGACTCGGGAGTGTTGTTCGAACATCTACTCGGCCTTTTGTTAACTTGTTAATAAAGGTCTATCTGGCTTCAAAACCTCCTCAGAGCAATTTATTTTGAACAAGAAAAATCTACAACATAATTGGCGACACCGGCAGGACTGAGACAGAGCAAAAGAGTGAAAAGCCACAGCGAGCTTCACTGGACAAATAACACAAATAACTGGCCACAAAAAGGTAAGCAATTTTCTTATAAAATTAGTTTGTGTTATTCTCCAGAGATTGCCGTTTGTGGTAAGAAAACTCTAGAAAGCTGTTACAAAAATTTAAGAACCAAAAAAAGAAAAGGGGTTTTGAATCCAGAATTAATTGTAATCTGTCATTAAATGTTGCATGCATACGGTCTTTGTTTACTGCATAGTTGCAGTGTGCGCGCAGAAAAGAAGGTTATGGTCTTTGTTTACTGCATAGTTGCAGTGGGTGCGGGGAAATAAGATTTTAGTACCAGGTTATTACAGGTGAAAATCCATGGTTGGTAGATTTTTAGTAGGCCTAGTAGTTTTTAGTAAAGGAAAAAAGGTCCATGGTGGAAAATCCTGTAATATTTTATGTTCATTGTGTGGAAATTAGAGAAAAAGTCAGCAGACTTAAGCAGAAGGTCTATAGGTGTCGATATTTCACACCGGGAAATGGACTAGAAAGATGTATGTTTGTTTGTGTGCACACTTGTGTAAGGAGATCAGTAGCAGAGACAGCTGAGGTCGAAATATTCTTTCTGTCGGGTGCTGTCTGACTCTTACTTAGACAAATGCATTGCTGGTACATTTGAGAGAAAGATAATGATTTACATATTTTAAGACTAATGAATATGGAAAGAAATGGATAAATAAATAGACAAATAATAAGGTATAATGACTAAATTGATTTATTTTATATAAATTAAGATATATAATGAGATATATATATATATATATATATATATATATATATATAATACATTTAATATATAATATATAAATAAGTAATATGTGCATGTGCCTAAAATTGTATTTTATAGCTGAAGACATCCAAAAAGTTGCATTTCATGATCCCAAAGAAACAGTATGAAAAATTAATCCAGTGAAGAGATTTATATTTGAATAACTTGTACAATGTGTTGATTAAAAGCGAGATTGAGTGACCAAAATAAAAGGAACTTTAATTCAACAGTATTTTAGTGAATAAGCCTTGTTAATTCAACTAAAGTAAGGTTGGATGGGAAAGGTTCATTCCCAATTATTAATTACTCTGAACCCTACATGAGAATATAGAATAAATATTCATACTGAAGCCTGAAATTATAATAGAAACATTATAATATTATTACATAATAGAATCGTTATTTGAAGTATGCTTAGATAAGCATAGGTATTATTTTCTGCTTGCTCTTTTGCTGCAAAGAAGAACTGCTTCACTAAAAACAGAATGTGGGAAATGCTGTTGTCAACCAGTGAGATTTTTAGCATTAAGACACTAGTTACAAACATGGTTGAATATAAAGAGCAGACTGCTCAAACACAATTGGAATTAGAATTAATAAAAGTTCTCTTGAGTGTTCAAATTTCAGAAAGTTACTGGAATGGTGCCTTGAAGAATGGAAGTGACAAGAGGAGAAAAAGCAAAGACACGGCAACACAGAGAAGAAGAGAGAGTGGCTGATGGTCATTCAGCCCCCCGACAAAGAAAGTTGACACTTCTGAGGAATCTCTACGAAAAAAGACTGACTGGATACAGGAAAAGGTGAAACTTTCACATGAGACTTTTCCTGAAAACAAAGAAAGCATCAGGAGATGTAAAATCGTAGCAGAATCAACAGAAAGCCACACCTAAAAGAGGCAGAGAAGCAATAAAGCCAATATTACGGTTCACATCATCTGGCCAGTGAGGGCCTTTGAGTGACATCACAGGCTGACAACCCATTGCAGCTAAAAACTTCAACAGACTGATCATCCAACAGAAGAACCTCCATCCCTTCCTATGTGGGCACAGGTGCGAGATATCCAATGATCGCTCTAGAGAACGATTCAAATTTGTTAATTATTATATTAACTAAATATATTTTTATTATTCACTGGACTTACACCAGATCTTTGCATTCTCTGATAAACTAACATTCTCTATCTGCTATTCCAGTAGCTGTCAGTCCAGCTATCTATATAAAAATAAATAAATAGAAACAAAAAGAGAAATTGGTAGAAGAAGAAGTGTGTGCTCAACCCATAAAATTATTTGAAACAAAGGCTGGATTGAGGATTAAATTAGAAGCATGATTTAGGGGAAAATTAGAAAATTAGAGAGAGGGTTAAATTAGAAGCATGATTTAGGGGAAACACAACTGAATTATTTTCTGGCAAAGAAGAAAAATAGATAAAAGTGTCTAAAATAAAATGAAACAACATTACTGGTCACTCCATCTTGTATAATGGTAATTTTCTATGGTTGGGTTAAATAAAATAATGAGAAGGAAAAGATCATTCCAAAAAGTCAAAATAAATGAAATCATAAATGTTCGTCACTGGGGTAATGAGATAGAAATGTTATTGTCCATGGATCTAAGAATTAAGCAGAGATCTCCAATTTTCTTTAGCTCATGAGTAACAAGGAAAAATGACAATATTAAAATGACACAAAACGATAAAATGCATTTGAGAAATTACAGTTGGCTGTCTCAGTTGCACCATGTTTAGATCAAATATTCTAAAATTGTTAAATTGTTAATAACAATAAAAATGTATGGAATTCCAGTAAATGCGTGTAACATTGCTAAACTGCATGTTCCCCATTTAGAACAGTATGCAAGAACAGGATGGCCAGACGGGGATGTGAATGTGTGTGAATGTGGGTGAATGACGGCCAGTGTGTGAAGGGGTAAAGATAGTCTCTGAAGAGACACTAAGGCAGATCAATAAGTTGCCAAAACAGCTGTTATCCAAATTTTGATAATATCCAAATTTGAATATGTGCGCCCACAGGGCAGATTATGCCCAATAAAATAATGAACATTGGTGAACTTGGATTGTTGTGACAGGAAGAAAAAACAACTTGCTGCCACACATGCGCAGCGTAATTGCATGGAAATGCAGGTCAAACAAGCTTAATACAACTTTCTTTTCAGCATATCAAAATGAAGCTGATTTTTGTCAAAAGTATAACATGTTGGTTTGTAACTATTAACTTGAGCAAAAGTGGGTTGAATGCTTCCTAGATGCCTAAGAAACTAGTCATAGTGGAACTGATAACAAAGGAATAACAATTTATGCCAATAATTTATGTCAAAGATGCCAGTTGTAAAGAATAAATTGAGAAATTGTAAAAATGCAAATCATATGAAAAAACAAAAGCCAAATTATATGAGACAGAATATAAAATGGATTCAAACCTTGCTGGTAATGAAAAGCATGAAACCCCCCTGAAAGGGCAAGGACAGCATTCAGCCCACATACACTTTCCACAGGTGATGCCAAGAAGGACAGTGGGTCAGATGAATAGATGATTGAATGTTGTCACTAACAAAAATGGTTTAAGTCTCATTTGCAGGTGACAGCAGCTCAATTCCAGGAAGGTTTGCTCCAACAATAAGAACCAGTGAGGAAGTGTTGAGATCTCAGAGAAGGACCGTTCATTGATCAGCAGAATGGTTGCAGAGTGACACCGGAGACAACACTTCTAGTCTTAAAATATACAAACCAACTATGGAATGAGAAATCCTCCCTTTCCAACACGGAAAGACCATGGCTACAAATCACTGGTGAAGATGGAATGAATGATAAAATAGCTAACAAGCTGATCAAGACACATGGAGCAGATGTGAACCAACAAATGGAAAAATGGAAAATAAAAGAAGAGAAAGACTGAAGAGAAAACTGAAGCCGACAATAAAGAAAAGACCACAGACACATAAGATGCAGAATCCAGTAAAGCTCAGAAAAGAGCTGTATAAGAAATTATTGAGAGTACATGGGAACAAAGAAGTTTGAGGAGAAAAAAGGTGACCAAGAATATCCAAGTGTGTTCAGGAAAAAAGTGGAATGAACCCAGGAGAGAGGACTACTCCAAGCAGTCCAAGTAGAGGGAGGCACTACTTGGTAGAGTACAAGAATAAAAAATAGAAAGAAATGTAAAAAATACAGATGTAAAAAATACAGAAGAAAAGGAAAATGAAGGAGAGCACATTACTGAAAATTCTGAAAAAGATGAACAAGGAGCTGTGCCAAGTAAAGAATCTCCTACAAGTGAAAAGGATTAACATAACATAACAGCTTGGACAATGACCAACTATGATTTATGCATCTAATAATGCAAGTCCAAACTCAACCAATGGACAACATCAACCTGACATTCCTATAATCAACTTCTCAGCCTTTGAACGAAACCAATAATAAGGCCAACTTAACAAAACAAGAGATATCCCAATATCGTAAAAACACTGACCAAAATTATGAGGAAATTAGTAACAATGATGAATTATGAAAAACAGCACAAAATAATGAGTGGTATAAATGGGCAACCTTAACTGCTAGAGGAAGTGAAACAGAAAATTACTTGCTATGCTCCAAAGCTCCCCTAAACTAAATAGCAATACCAAATCCTTGTTATTATTTAAAATGTGCTGAATGTCATAAAATTTTTGTAATTTATAAGATTTTGAAAGGTTATATTGCTCAGTTGAATTTATGAGAAATTCTAAATTAACAGATTATTTTATTAAGTAGTGTTGTTTTTGGCGGCCTGTTTTAATTTTAGTTTTAGTCTAGTCTTTGTGTGAAGCTGTCATTTTAGTTTTTATTAGTTTTAGTCACGTTCATACTCTTTTTAGTCTAGTCAAGTTTCA
Organism: Tor tambroides; assembly: GCA_021397915.2. NCBI lineage: Eukaryota > Metazoa > Chordata > Actinopteri > Cypriniformes > Cyprinidae > Tor > Tor tambroides. The sequence goes on along the minus strand of JAFVLL020022845.1, from coordinate 195 downwards.
GTCAACTAAAAGTCTGAGCATTTTAGTCTTATTTTAGTCAGAATTATCCATGACTATTTTCGTCTAGTTTTAGTCGACGAAAACTGATGACATTTTAGTCTAGTTTTAGTCGACGAAAACTGATGACATTTAGTCTAGTTTTAGTCAATGAAAATTGTATTTTAGTCTCTTTTTAGTAATGCAATTCTATTTAAC